>DWFO01000640.1:0-19078 GCA_018246595.1 Mimoniades nurscia nurscia
CTGTAATCCCCGAAGAGGTAGGCAGAGGAATGTAGAACACTCCCACGTTTCACCAGTTACTTTTTAGTCCCACGATGGAATAGGTAGTGAGCCTATTGCCATATACCGGGCACATATCCAGACTCCGAGCCTCTACTAGAAAATCTAAATTAGAAAATTTAGTAGTGCCCGGGAATCGAACCCAGGACCACCCGGTCGGCAGTCGCACTTGCAAGTAACACGACCAACGAGGCAACTATTGGTATATAATATTATTATTATTGTATACTGTTGCTATTATATACTGTTAATATTGTACTATTATCGTTATATACTGGGATTATTATGTATTGTTTTTATTATGTACTCTTATTATTATGTACTGTTATTACTGTTTACTGATATTATTATATACTGTTATTACTGTTCACTGGTATCATTATGTACTGTTATCATTATGTACCACTGTTATCATTATGTACCACTGTTATCATTATGTACCACTGTATTATCATTATGTACCACTGTATTATCATTATATACCACTATTATCATTATGTACCACTATTATCATTATGTACAGGTCAGTACGTATAGGTCTTTAATATTCTATAGTTAGACTATCTATCTTATTTGCTTAATAAATTTCCGATTGCACCGAATTTTACAGGTACAAACTGTTTGTATGGGAAAAGAAATTTGTTGTTTTTACTATTTTCCTCATATTTTTTACGTTTTTTTCTCTCCATAAAACCTTATAAAAAACCTACGCTAATGCAACGTCCTGGTCTACACCTCACATTTAGAGTCGATCAAAAGATTTTCCTTAAGTTAAGACACTTAAGTTAAGGCTTTCGTCGAAGATTTTAGTCATACTCCTAACAAGCGCTCAAACGTCATCTAGATTATCTTTGTGGTTAAAAAAGCCACAGACTCGCAACCTCTCAATAAATTTTCGTAAAATAATTTCGATAGTTCCGCCAATGTAAGATAGGATTTGATGTACTAACATAAAAACAGGTTTAAATAGTGCGCTCCAAAAACCATTTCGCTCAATGCGAGGTAACTTTTTTGCGACTGCTCTATTTTATACTAGATCCAGACCAATGAATGTCATATGATAGAAAATATTCCTTTTTACGAGTGTTTTTTCTTTTAAAACGTTATTAAAGCCTTTTTTTTGTTTTAATTTGGTTTAAGATACGCTTTCACTCGCCACTTCATATTTCAAAAGTCGTAATATCATAAAATAAATATGTTTTTTAAGCTTTACAATCCGTTGAGTGCACTTATGAGTACTTGTCCGACGCAAGATAGCAAGCGACGAGCGACGGCCGGTGAGTGATGAACGATTGGCGCAATGTTATCGTTCCAGCTTGTCATGTTCGATATGATATTCGGTCAATTTATTTTGAATTTAGATGCAGCTTATGTTTTGATATATATATTACTTTTTATGTTTATTGCACAAATAACATAATAAATAATATATTGCCTAGAGCTGTGCCTGAAGAGTGGTGGGAGAAATAATTTTAATTTTTTTTAATTATTATTTATGTGGCCTTACGATGATAATTGGTTTGTTACGTATTTCCTTATGTCCCTACGAACTTCAAAAGATTAAATGAGTTTTATTGTTAAATGGTTATTTTTTAAGTTACCATTTACCCGGATTTCAGTACTGTCACAAGTGTCACAAAACAGGCCTCAAATAGTTCAGAGTAACTGCAGTATACTTCACCCAGCTCTTTGATTTACATTCGAGTAGTAATGGAAAACTAGTAGTCTACATATAAAGCCCTTAAGCAGATTTTTATCGCTACTATTATTGACGAATGATAGGCTAGCAATTGGTTGTGATCTGATGGAAAGCTAGATGCATTCTATGATTGCCTGTGCATGTGTAGGACAAGCCTGATCCGAGCTTTAAACCACGCCTGTAATCCTTGAAGGAGTAGGCAGAGAAGTGTAGTAAACTGTAAAACCCTACGTTTTACCAGTTCAATTTCCGTTCCATAATGGAATAGGTAGTGAACCTATTGCCATATACCGAACACAAATTCACACTGTGAACCACTACGAGAAATAGAGGATATCTCGATTACTATCCACGCTTGCCCCCCCCACCACTCGATCATTGTGGCAGTCAAGAGCTGTTTTAAGTGCTATAGGTTATAAAGTCCAGAGACAAGAACGTGGAGTCAAATCGTTTCGTTATCACAACTGGGATATCTACCAGATACTAGATTGGGATATCTACCAGGGTACATCAGATGTTCGTCATAGGAAAGGAGCTAGGGGAATTAAATCGTGTAGTTCCTGCGCGCATTCACCAAAATGTATTCCGTAGAACTTTGTCGGACGAACCATACGCTGACTACGAAACATGATTTTGACAATAATCAGTGAGTGAATGAACGAATAAAGAATAATTAACAATATCCTCACTGGATTCTCATATAATTCGTAAATCGCGAGCGTTAGAACTGTGTCTTTATAATATCCTTTTATACAAATATTTTTATAAAATTCGTTATTTACTTATTTCTCTTTTACAAAATGTAACGTTTTTCTATGTTTTATTTTGTACGTTCATGCCATTTGCATTCACTTTGACTAGCGTCCGGCAAAGAGTTACATGTGATTTTTGCTTTTGTAGAAGATACCTTATGTAAATAAGTGCCATGCATGATGTTTTTAGCTATTTTCTGCGCGATTACGAATAGTACTATTCAATATGGTCTATTTATTGAAGACCATATCATCATGCCGTGTTGAATTTAAATGGCACTTTTTATAAAATGCTATTCGACATTAACATGTCACATTAAACCTTCGCCACCATAATAATAATATGCGTCAAATCATATAGAAATATCTGATGTGAAACTAAGAAGAATCTGCTATGGTAATAAGACAGTGGTTAAAGTATATGCATTTATAATGTTTACATAACTACATACATATATGTATTCGTTCTAATCACTCGCATCGTGTCATTTAATTACGCGGATGACTACTAAAATGGTTTTAAAACTTCCGATAACGGCATTGCTAACGATCCTGTATCCTTAGCAAAGAGTATTGGAATAATTTGACGAAGCAATATTTAATTCCGTCTGCGTTACATTGCAAGACCAGCAAAAGGTAATTTAAAAAAACGCTGCAATACAACGGTGCTATAATATAACAAAGCATCGTCAAGTAAACGGAAAATGAGAATATGATATAAAATGTCTTCTTTAATCTTTACAGAAATATTAGATCTTTAACATTATTATCTTTAATATTAATCTTTAACATTAATATCTTTAATATTAATCTTTAACATTAATATTATGTAACATTAATCTTTAACATGAATATTAGAAAAATAGCTTACAATATTATACGTTGCTTCGACGGCATATAAAAGCACCTTTTAGCTTTTTAAAGCCCGTTAGAGTGATTTTTCAATTCCATTTTGTAATAGTTATTCTATCTGACTATACTTTCTATAGGCCAATACTGGAATTGCATCTTTTCAGACATTAAAAGATTAAAGTTACGTCCCTATTCAGCAGTTACAAGGTAAAGGCATCGCATAATGAGTCAAATGAATTCAATTTTGAAAAGATTTACTATGTGTGATGTATACGTAGTTATACATTATGTATGTATGTATTTAACTTATCTACATACATCGATGCTTAAACAGCAGATCTATTTTAAATATTACATATTAGAGTCAGTCACTTCTACTTTGTGTAATTTTCTTCGGTTACTGCCTCGTTGGCCGTATTGGTTCCGAGTGCGACTGTCGATGTGTGCCCGATGTATGGCAATAGGCACACCCCCTACTCCATGGTAGAAGGTAAAAGTACCTGATGGAACGTGGGAGTATACTCACTCCTCTGTCTACCTCTTCGAGCATGAGAGGCGTGATATTACGTTTAGATTAAACTATAGCGGAACCTCACGACTGTAATCCCCGAAGAGGTAGGCAGAGGAATGTAGAACATTCCCACGTTTCATCAGTTACTTTTAAGTCCCACTGTCCCTATATCTATATACTTTTAAGTCCCGGGAATCGAACCCAGCACCTCCCGTTCGGCAGTCGCACTCGCAACCAACGCGACCAACGAGGCAGTCACCAATATTAATGATCTGAATTCATCGTAATCTATTGATTATTAAAACATATGACTCAACATTTGAAGCTCGAACGTAAATACAGTAAGGCGAACATAGCGATTTCAGTTAATTAGGCGTTTCATATGTAAACAAATCGTATTACATGTGTGATTCATATGTAATTTGAGTTATAACGACCGGGTCAAGGGTGACATCAGACCGACATATGAAACCACTTTCCATTACCTAGTAAGCGTAATTTGAAACACTGTTAGTGAACCTGGATTTGCTCTTGTTGGATTTTACTGTTATTGTAATATTAAAATATATGTAATCAGAAATATTTGGAAAGTAAGAATTAAAAACGGTTACTTTCCAAAAAGTAGCTTGCAGACATTTCAATAAATCCTCAATCATTTACAAGGATGTTATCGACCCACATGATTTTTGGTAAACTGATTTTAATATATACGAGGTTAGTATATACCTACGAGGTTACTATATACTAGGTTAATATATAGGTACTAGGTTAATATATATACCTACATACGAGGTTTATAATATGTATTCAAAAAACAAGAAGCCCAATTGAAAAATATACTTTATTTTAAAATATTTTGATGTCAAAAAACGACAGAACCGATCCACCTCAGGCTTATAATACCTGTTATCACACTGGACTAATGAGGTGGTCAACAAAAATTTTAGGTGATATAATTATTAACATAATTAACTATACATCCCGTATATAAATAAATAATTCAAACTACAGAATTCATTGCTTCAAAACTATTTTATAATGGTTCTACGGAAATTATGATAGAATGAACACAATCATACAACTAACGATGGAAAGAATATTTTTTATAAGAATTAATGGCCAGCTATTTCCACATACATAGAGGCATATGTAACAAAACTAATATTTTATCAACAGTTCCATAAATACATATTGAATGGTGACGTGACCGCACAATGTCAGCGGATCGAACGCTAAGTTGGCAAAATAAACGATTGATTCAATCACTTCCCGATAGGACACTTATTCGCATTATACCGCCGTGCTTTTTCAACAATCGATTTATGAGTTGACACGACAAAGGTTGTAAATGGGTTGAGATGACAAAGGTTGAAATGTCGGTATTCGAAGAAACTGATAACGTTCTTGTAAGTCGCAGAAAATCCACAATAACAATACAAATATTGTAAATGCCAATGCTAATGTTAACGTAACATTACGGCTGTAACCGGAAGTGGTAGGCAAAGGAGGGGTAGTACATTTGAACTTACCAGTTGCGTGGAGTGCATGAAAGGAGCCTCTTGGAGCGGCACTATGTTTAATTAAGAACATATAGGTAGGTACCTACTGCCCGGCGTATCCTCGTCATTGCGACTAATATTTTCACCACGATAGCTCATCAATAACGATCGGCTATTGCCTCGAAGAAGAAGTCCAGTTACGTTCGGATCTCACAATGGAGTAGGTGGTAAAGCCTGTCACCATATATCGGACATAAATCCAAATACCGAGCCACTACTAGAAAGAAGATTTAATACAAGATCCACAACTAGAAGATTTAACTCAGTACACGACCCGGGAGTCGAATCCAGGACCTCTCGATCTTCTGAAGACTAGTCTCGTCAGGTACATAATTAGTCATATTTAAGATTGTATCCGTACTTAGGAGTTTTTCATAAAATTGTTATAAGACAAATACGTTAATTAGCAAACGCACATGTACCTAATACCTACATGAATAATGTATTTCTGCTTCCTTTACTACGTTTAAAATATTTTCGATAAATTTAATTGTACAAATATAATGTAAAAATGTTACATTGAACTAAAAATATCGCAATTTCATTGTTGCAAATATATTTCTCGTAGAGAAATAACGAATCAAATGAAATGGAATTTTGGTGGGGAAAATTCCGATTTTACCTACTTTGTCGTTGATTGTGATGAAAATCGAATCTGTTACCCGGAAAACATAATTCCGCGTAATTATCGGCGCGGTGTACGTGCTCGGCGATTTAATTTTTTGCAGAAAAAGATTGCCGTGTACAGCGAAATTTGTAGGTACTGAAAATTATTAAGATAATTGGATATTGTGACCTACTGTGACTCGTAACATTAAAACGTAGATGGACTTGACATTGAACGTAGATAGATTGTTCTCATCATTTGCATGTAGTGTAATTAATAGTAAATAAAAAAAAACTAACTTCACGCCTGTAATCCCCGAAGAGGTAGGCAGAGCATTAAAAGCATAGCATTAAAACGCTTTTATCACTCCCTGTGACATACGTGTATCTTCTCATAATGAGTTAGCTCGGCTTAGTCTTCTAGTAAATAGAATATCTCAAATCATCAGCACCAATATTATATTTATTGGCTAGAAAGTACAATAACTTATTCCCGACAGCTTCGAGCCATAAAATACTGCTTAACATTGAATGCACCTTTTGGAGAATGTGACATTTTAGGGTTCCTTCAACACCTTTTATCCGTATTACATTCTTTCAAAGTATTGGCTCACATATTTTTATTTTATAGCTGCACCAAACATTCACACATAACAGTAAAAGTTGAAATGGTTAAAATATCTAGCGCCAATGTCAAACAACACAGTATAAGGTAACAAAGTGTAAAGTCAAATACTCCTGAAGTAAAGCGTAAAAAACCTCATTTCTAATTTTGCCTACAACAATGAAGATACTTTTATTATTATTAATCAGATATTATTGTTACAGTAATGACGTTCTGGACAAGAGTTGGTAGTATCTAACAAGGAAATTCAGCTTTCAAGCCGAATGGCTAACGAAAATGACAGCAGAGTTGAAGATTCGCTTCAAACTTATGTAACTATAAACAATGACTGTGTAAGGAATAAGGTTGGATGTAGTTAACATTGAATTCAAGGTACTTATTGCCATTAGGTATGCAGCATCTTTACTACGTCTTCCAATTATTACACAGGATATCACAAGAGACAAATCTATACCGAACCATATACGGTTACTGTTACGGGCATCCTTGACTACGCTTTCGCGACTCTAAATAAATAGACATTCCTCATGTTATATCTAGTCTTATAAAGTTATATGCAGCGACATCTGCTACCCGCATCTATACGTTTTTAATGCATATTTATTCCTTGGGAAATAGAATCCGTCAGGTGTTCGTATCTAATTGTTTGTAACCCTTTCCGTCGAGTTCAAGATGTGGGTAATATATCTGATTCTACGTATATTAGTGTATAGAACATACCTACCTGGGGTATAAAACTATATTGTTGATACTATAGACAATAAATTCTTAAAATGATAGTAAAAAATAGTTTTAAAATTAAAAGCAATTCTTTTAAAAGACATAATTGTATTTTGTCGTATTTCTGTTTGATTTTCAAATAATCGTGTGGTGGTCGATAATTTACAGTTACTAATATATTATAACAGTTTATAGATGAACATGTGACAATCGACATTTTTCAGATAGTTCACAGATTGACAGTATGACAGGTGTGATCTTGTGGTGATTCTGAATAGCTTACAGAGTAAAAGAATGGTGCAAGCAAGTTGTTTGCCGACTTACAAGACATGATAAGGTCTTAAAACATACGATACAATCAGATCGATACTTTAAACTGGGACACTAATTAGTTCTTTTTATATGATATTACAATATATTGAATTGCGTCGTTCTGCCTCGTTGGTCTTGTTGGTTGCAAGTGCGACTGCCGATCGGGAGGACTTGGGTTCAATTCCCGCGTTGGGCTCTTCTAAATTTTTCTAATTTGGATTTTTTAGTAGTGCATCGGAGTCCGGATATGTGCAAGGTGTATGGAAATAGGCTCACCGCCTATTTTATTGTTGGACGTAAACGTAACTGGTGAAACGTGGGAGTGTTCTACATTCCTCTGCCTACCTCTTCGGGGATTACAGGCGTGATGATAATGTCACGTTGAATTGCGTAATTCAATGTTAATTGTATAAATACTATTATTTAGTTATGCTTAATGAAAACACAAAGATGCAAATTGTGTACATTTTGCGTTCTAGAAATATCGCACCGGTTCTTATGTATTACATTACAACACGAATATAGTTGAGAGTTAATACTAGCTAACACAAACTATGTCAACATTAACGTAATCCAGGATTAGTTCATCATAACAGGGATATGAGCATTCGAGATAAGGAGTTACAACAGCATCCGTTACGAAGAAATCTCGCTTAATATCCTCCGAGGATCGTGGATGTTATCTTAATAATGTTCATAGATAATTAGATTCGATTATACAGTTTAATATAGAATATTATCGCCAAATAATAAATACTACTAGGTGGAGTATACTACTAATAGTCCAGATCGAACAGTTTAAGATTATAATACAAAATGGAATTACAATACCATTGGCCACGGTAGTAAATTGGAATCATCACGTTTTATATTTCAATGTACTCGTAGAACTATTAACCAAGTGTTAATGATGATAAATACTTTAAAGTGAGAATAATAATGTAAGAATGTGTAATAGAAATTAAATAGTCAATACATGCATACCAGCGGTTAGAATACATTGCTACCTGTATTCACCGACGAATTAATTGTATGCATTTGAATACGAATTTAAATTTGAATGTTCAAAGTAATGAGTAATAAATAATGTCGGTTATGGAGTTTGTTCATTGTGTTGCGGTCGTTAAGCGGACACGTGGCACGAACGCCAAAACTTTTAAATTGTTTTTGTTGTGTTTTTATTTTGAAATAATTCTGGAATTAAAATAACTGTATTTCGTTTTCTGTTACAGTGGTTCATCAATGATGAACTCGTGAAACGACTATATGTTAATATTTCAGTATTAATTATTATCATTAAATATTTTTAAAAAGCAGCGACGGTCAGTATTATACAATTCAGTGTCCATTCAACGGTGACCTAAAATATTGAAATTTTTGGTTCTTTAATCGAAATCACTCGTTTAGGTATTAGACAATAAAAAATTATTCAATTAAAATATGTGACGCATTAGTGTAATCTAGTGCATTAATAAAAACAAATTTGTAATAAGGCATATCTTTCAATAGAAGTTGGATGCTGAGTGTTGGGCGTGATGGCGTCCAGATGTGCACTGATACAAATTGATGGTGGTGGTGATACCCTATTCATACCTGTGATAATGGCGTTTTTAGCCTAGGGGGCTTATATTTATACCTCCCTGTCCATAGGAACCTCTGCTGTTACAAAGTTATGTATATGAGAACATCGCACAGCAACATATCCATCTTAAGGTATCTCATAAAGTTCTATGAGTATGAAGTGCATGATATCTGCCAGCTCACACATTGTGAACTATGACCTCAAAAGATTTTAAGCCCCCATTACGAGACTATATTAGTTTCAACGGTGAAAGGGTTAGAAAGTCGATAATGTTCGTTAAATTTCGTCCATCACCGGGAACAGAGTTTAAATAGAGTGGAATTTGTACTGTGGTATAACATTTAAAAATTTAATAGCTCCTTTATACATTTACAAAACAAACTTCGTTGTATACATAATGCATTAACAGGAGCATCGCACTTGCGACTTTACTATCAGTCATCATCACTCTGTCTGCCTTTGAACGACCTGACTTGGATTAGGTGTTTACAAATATGTGTGCATATGCGCGTATAACGTCTATCTGTATATAAATGAATATATATGTATACGCACATATGTATATAGTAATTTACTTCTGTGTTAAATTTTCGGCCGGGCAACGGAATTGTGATTTTATTACATGGGTTTTATGTTCATATTCGTAGATGTTCACCTTACTATATGTCGTTGTGGGGCTAGGAGTGTGAAGGTTTTCTCGTTATTGCTGTGACAATATTACGCAGTAATCTAACAATGATACGTTTGCAGGAATATTTAATACAATGTATCTTGTCTATCGCTATTAAAATAAGGTGAGAAAAGTTTTATCACAATATTCATCTTGATAACCTGTCCCGTAGATGATTTGTACACACATACGGTATATAAACTCATGGATTCCTTCGAAAAACGGACATGTATATGTGTCTATTGCTTACATTCCTACGAACGTACGTAACATTACGCCTTTAATCTCCGAAGAGGTGGCCAGAGAAATATAGTACTTACACTCGCACGTTTCACCGGTTACGTTTACGTCTCACTATGGAACAGCTGGTGAGTCGATTGCTACATATCGGGAACATATCCAAACTACGAGTTATTACTAGAAAATGTAAGTTAGAAAAATCCAATGCCACCCGACCCGGGATTTGAACCCATGACCGCTCGATCTCGGCAGTTGAGCTTGCGACCAACACGACAAACAAGGTAGTCAAGATGCCCACGAGTCATAAATGGTCCAACCGGTCTTAAATTCTTTCTCTAGTATACAACTGTCTGCACCCATTCGTAAATAAAATTGAAGATACATCAAGACTTGTATTCAAGGAGTTACCAGGATCACATGCCTAGATTTAATAAGAATCGCGCTAATGCTAACGTAGCTGCTTAGCGGTATCGCGTTTGCACCAAGGACATATTAATATGATAAGTATGATGTATTTAGATTCCAGATACTATAAGTAAGTATTATTATTATAACTGTATTATTACATTAAACATTAGAAAATTGACTACATAAACGTAAAAACGTAACATCATGATTGTAATCCCCGAAGAGGTAGGCAGAGGAGTGCAGTATACTCCACGTTTCACCAGATACATGTACGTTCCAGTATGGAATATGTGGTGAGCCTACTGCCATACACCGGACACATTTCCAGACTCCGAGACAAAACTAGAATGGGTATCTAAATAAGAACAACCCAGTAGTGCAAGACCCGGAATTTGAACCGAAGATCTCCAGACCGGCAGTCGTGCTTGCGACCAACACGACCAACGAAGGTGTCGCAGTAACTACATATTAAATACTAGTATTTATGTGAACTAATAAGTTTGAATTATCTGTTAATGCAACGTCTCAATATTGTTTAAATACTGAACCCTAAAATAAATCATGATAAAAAGGCGGTTGAAAATTCGTAAACCATTTCTATAATCAGCTTAATTCTACTTGTAAATATTTAAAACAAAAAGGTCTAATAGATAAATTTTACTCACGATAACACATTTTGTACACGCAACGTAATATATGTTAATGTAAAAAGCATTTGAAATTACCTTAAAAACGTAATTACACGTGGAACAGAATTTATCGTAAATTTTGAAATGACGCTCGCCATGTTTATTTACCAAATGAAATGCTTAAGAAATAAATGTTATCTTGAGAACCTCATAAAAGATAACATTCACAAAACAAAGCGAAAACTTTAAATTTTTTAAGTACTTAAAATAAGGACACGAATCGTAAGATCAACAGTTACATATTACTTTTATACCTACATTAGCAGACGATTCATGTTTATATATTATGCGCATCTAGAAATGCACGATCTCAACAGAAGTTACATACGGTCATATGCATATGACGCGTGCGATCGTGACGATGAGCGGCGTTGGAATGAGAGGCGGGGGGAGGGCGGAGCGCCTGCGCGGCGCGGGGAGGGAGTCCCGAACAGCTGAGCGGTATATTGACAGCACTCTGCACGTTGCCGAGCAGTTAGTAGGTCCTCTGTCACCGCGGAGTGCGAACGTAGCCGCTAGCGATCCTGATTATGCGACTCGCCCCGCTTCAAAATTGAGCGGAAGCGGCCCGCTGAAATTATGACTTTTGGACCGTTCGCCGGCGAAGAAGACAGCGGCAGATCGTTAGTTCTAGAACGAGAATTAATAATAGTGTCCAGATATTGGGAGGTTTTCGGCGTAACACCTGCCGAGAGGCTCCGGTGCCGGTACGAGCAAAGGCTACTTTTTTTCGGACTGCTATAAAAACTTTATAAGAAACATTGAACTTGAACAAATTAGTCTTGTAGTGTTAAGTGTGCAATACGTGAACTGTGTTTTATTTTTGTGTTCTGTTTGAGGGGGTTTTATTATTTTTTGGATTAACGCAAAATGGTCCCCCAACAAGTTTCGGATTTGAGATCGTCGACGCCGACTTCGAGCGGCGTCCCGGTGTTTGGGTCGCAATTGGTCGACAAAAATTCGTCGACACCCTACACTGATGCCACTCAGGTAAGTGTCGATCGAATTATAATTACAGTGAAGTGTAACATTCAATATACATATATCGAAAATTACTTAACTGGAAAAGTTTAACGCCGTTCGTAAGAACTTAATAAAAAGTTTCTAAGTGTTTAAAAAAAATTAAAGGTAATTTTCTACCCTCCTAAATATTTTCTGAAGATCTTTATACAAAATGAAACGATTAAATTAGATTAACTTGATAATTCACATGTAAGACGCCCTAAAATAAAAAAAAGTAAAAATTACTAAGTGATTGAAAGAAAATTGGTGGAGTAAAATATAATAGATTAAAAATCATTATAAATTAATACAATTGATAAAATTTTATGTAATGTAATAATATTAAATTAATAAAAAATATTACTACCTAAACAAATGTGCCACATTATATGTACACAATGTAATTAAGTAGGTATTTTTATTAAAAAAATCGTTTTTGGTATACTTGTTTGATCAAAAGATATTTAAAAATTATGTGGTCTCAGTTCACAGACAACCAGTATCTATTGTGTAATGTTAAAATATTACCTGACTAGGGCATATAAACATAAAGTTCAATAATTATACATTTCATTGTACATAGTCAATGTAAGAAACAAAGTTATCAAGTTGAACGTCAACTTGGTCTGTCTAATTATAGCTTACATTTTCATGGAAAAAGAACGAAAAAAACTTGCAATAAAAATCGCAGTTCAAAAACCTGTGATTATTATAGATCAAATCATTCTAAATATTAATTGCTACTTCAAAAAAAACCGTCGCCACTTAATAAATGAAGTAGTGTTTTTTCGGTCAGAAACAATCACTAAATTTGGGTTGTCGAAATGGGAAATGAAAAATAAGAGGTGATATGCCACGCGCGGACAGCGTACGTATAAAAAGTAACGCGTAATACTTTTATCATTCTGAAAACTATCAAAACAAACCTACAACGCATTATGCAGCATTGTAAACATGTTTTCGATGTCATGTCTATCTATACTTCACTCATTTTTTAAACATTATCATTTCGGAAAAACGATTGTTTTTCCGCGGCTGATGTTTTTAATTCAATTTAAAATATGCCTAAGATTTTAATTAAAATCACTCTTCATTTATCGAATAGTATATTCAAAAATTATTTATTAAGTGCATATTTTTGTATATTATAAGACTAAGTATAATTTTATTATTAAATGCTATATAAAAAAATGTTTCATAATTTTGGTTTTTAACATTTGTAATTTTAATGAGACTTCGCAAATTATTTAATTGTAACACTTACCAATTTAAAAGAATGCAAAAAAATCTATTTAACAAATACCTGCTAAACTAAACTTAAATATCCAATTCTTTTATAAACAAAATTTAACAATAATATTGTGAGGAAATGAATTCGAACTAGAGCCGTAAAAACTTGAAAACAGAAAAATAAAAAACTGGAAGAGATTTTCAAACTAAAAATAAAAATGTCGGCTGCGCTGAATAGGTTAGGGGAAAATAATGGCGTGGTGTTTTAAAAATCAGACGAATGGCAATAGCATTTAAGAAAGGGTTCGTTCATTATCGCCCAGATAATCTTAATAAGCACCCATTGACGCACGGTGCAATTAGTGCTATTATACATCTTGAAATTCAATTCCTAAACGGGCTGGCCACTGAGAATTAATGATATGAACACATGCTATCGTGGGGGAAATGGGAAAACCGAGGCGATATTTAAAAAAATTAAACAAAATCCCAAGCGTTAGCGCTGTGTACGTGACTAATATTATCAAATGTAAAAAAAAATCGTTAGTCATTGCATAGTAATTGACTTGAGGAAGTGTTGAAAATGTTTAAATAAATTGTAATGTATCTATTTCTGTATAAATACATATTATTAAATCATGCTTTCCTTAAAATAAAATAATTATGCTTTAAGTAAGTGAGCAGAATTATATTTTTTAAGCCAAGTTAGAACAATAGTGATAATGTGTGTAATTTATTAATGCTGTACTCCGTAGCCCTGAAATTTATATAGATAATTGAGAATTAAATCTATGTAGTTTGCCCGGTAAATAAATCGATTAGGTGTAATAATATGTACATATGAGCAATATTTAAATAGTTACATGTATTAAGTATTAGTTTTAGTTCTTTAATTTTTACTTTCTAGCTGAGAACGTAGGGCTGAAATTTACTTGATCAAAAGATAAAGGTTAACTAAACCCACTTTGGCATCTAAATATCGTTAATTTATCCATGGACCAAATGAGCATTTGAATCAAGATAAATTTTTTTAGGGAAAAGAGCTTTAGATACTTTGTAGTGAATGTAAAGTATATTGAACATAACGACTTACGATAATTACGAGTAGGGTTCATTTCTGACTTACATATCAATATTCTAAGAGCTTCACTAAACTGAAATGTAAAAATCCGTCGAAATTCCTATATGATGAATGCTGCAAGCGTTTGAATATTTGTTTATCTATGATGGAATTCTAAATATCTACAATTAAGGTAAATCATATCACAACCCACAGCAAATTTAATAATTATAATTGAGTTCTGTTAGCGTATTAATACTGATTAGCTTCCTAGTGGACTAATGATGCGGAATTTAAAGTAGAAAATTTGCTGTACATCTGCTACTTATTGTTTTTATCTATTAATTGTATTAAGTTTTAAAAATTGCAGAATGAAGTGGGTTATGAATCATAGGATTTTCATAATTCAATTGGTAACTTCACAAAATATTGTGCAACAAATTATATTGTGCTTCTAATCACGTAGGCTAGATTTAGCGTCACAGAGACCAGAACTCGTAAGTTCTTGCATCGAGAAATGATTACTATAGCAACAGATATTGAGAACCGATATCTATAATTTTAAGAAATACAAAACGGTTTAACAAATTCAGCAGTGGTAGCGAGCGGAATCGGAAACTATTAACATTTTAATCGAAATGGAAGGATAAAGTTTTATATCTGCGCTCTTGAATACTTAGATTGGATAGATTAACTCTATTTTGTAATGAGAGCATATTTTTAACGGGGCATTTCGTTTTACACGGTCACATGGCAAATTGTAATGTTAAACAGGCAGTAGAGTTTGAAGAATACATAGCGTTGTTTGCGGATTAGATAGTAATTTCGTAGAGTTGGAACGTTTACTTCTATACTGAAATGATAAATTCTTTAGAAATGTCGGATAAATGAGTGCGGAGTTCAGCGACGATACCCACTCCGTTGAAATCAGACTAGTGACGTAGGCGCTGCGTAAAATGTAGAGAGCATTGACACACGATATAATTTTTTTCGCATTATCACATAAAACACACTCAATCACGCGATAGCGTTCACAAATGAAGCTATAGCAGTCAAAACAATCGATAAAATAAAAAAGGTAATGCACGATTTTATTGCGGAGTCGAGGATCGAGCGAAATATCCGTAAAATGCGCCGGCGAACCCAGAGAGTGCATTAACATTTCAATGTCAACTCGTAATATTTTTAGTCATCCTCTTGGCTTGTGTGAGTGGCCTTTCTCATGTACACAGCCAGCGGGGTTCATGCGCGTATGAACGTGCGCATGTGTGCGTGATACGCGTTCACTACTAGGAAATGTTAATCTTAGGTCATTCGCGCCGCTGATTTCAACGAACGTATTCAGGGAAACAAATTTTCGTTCACTTTTCTAACACTGTTTATCCTACTTTATGAATTGTAACGTTATAGCTTGATTCATGATATAGTTTTTTTTACTGATATTGTTTTTTTTAGTTGTATTTCCACTAGTTACTAAGGCGGATTAACCATTTTTTATGTCCAGCTCGTACTTGTAACATAAGGAAGCGATTAATTCCGATTGTATTATTCTGTAACAGTTTATACTACAATAGTACAAGTAATTAGCACGATTTCAATAGCAATGAGATGATATTGTGTGCAAAAAGCTTAATTGTCTTCATCAGTCAATACCAACTAACGATTGAGAAATGATTTTAATCAATAATTTTTTATACATTCTTAATCAAGAGTGAGTGGGTGCTAAACTGGTTAAAGTAATAGCTTCGTCTAAAGCGTTATACGGCTAAAAGTTAATCTGGCTATCAACAAATTTATTACCACACTGGGATATAAATACAACAATACGGCGTGCAATAAAAAATACGAAAAGGGCGGAGTTTCGGACGGTTATAATCCGAACAGGCGAGCTACGGGTTTGTGTCGACTCAGTTTTTGTTGTGTTTTTTATTCGACATGTAGCGAACTCGGGTATGGCAACAGATCTATTTCCAAGGTTGCACTGCGCCTTGGCTTCATTTATTATTGGAATTGTGATTGTAACGTTCTCCAAACCGTTTGTTAGATTATAAAGATCGACTGAAAAACTCGCCTCGCCCGCTTTTAATTTACTTTAAACACTTCCTTGAAATAAAAGGCACTTTGTGCGACCAAAGCTAAGTTTTTCTTCGTGCCTGTCTGCTATAACGCCGATTACAACTCCTACTCACGAAACCTCCGTTTTGGTATTTAGTGAATTCTCATTAGGTTTGCTTTAAGTTTTAGATTAGCTCTGAACTAAATCGATAAGATCGTACTTGAATTTTCCAACCATCGAGTAGTCAAGCATGTGCTTTACCAGCATTCTAAATATAAAATACTGATTATGAAAAGGATTAGCGACTTACGGAAACCAAATCACTTAACAAAACTACACAGTCAACGTCTTTTGAGGTGATTAATTTACCGTCCCTAACGAAACTAAACGAAGCATCAAAAATAAATTAAAGGGTTCAAGACTAACCCTTTCGAAATCAATTTTGTGTGAAACCTTTCCTCTACTTTATCGTTTAAGTAAGGAAATTTATGTACCCTAATGCGATCTTGGCAGCTCGGTGGAAATCAACGTTTGATTGTAAAATACGTGCCCATGTCGGTGAATGCAATTTGCTCTACACTTGTGGGTGGTGTTTTAATGGTGCCATTATGCTGGAGAACGGCGTTTGTTGCACAAGAATTACCTCCGTGTAGATAGATATTACCTGGACGTTTGTGTAATATAAAAAAATATAAGTTACACTAACAGTTGTGATATACAAACTTTTTTGCATTTATATAAAAAAATTCTTTGCTATGCGTTTTTATATCCTTATCTTCTCTTGTTTTTCTGACATTTCCTGACGTGAATGATACAGTTTTAGATGTTTCATCATCTTTCAATTATTACATATTTCAATTACCTATTCAATTATTACTTGAAGAGGTTGGCGTTAGAATTGCTGATTTTAATATGACTCAATGGGCAGCACGTTAACTTTATCCGAAGTCTCAACTTGTGAAACTTGTGCCATGACATGTGAAAACAGAAAGTCCGGTACAAATAGCAAATGGCAATAAATTCGCTGCAGCAACGTTGACGCCGGCTAAAAATCGCAACGGGCAAGTTCGCGTAAGTTTCACTTCACTGTTTGATTGTTAATAGTTGTTTTTGCAAGGTATTTTAATTAAGTATCCGGGCACAAGTGTACGTGAAAAAATATTATGAATTTCTTAAACTGTTTTTTTTTGTAGCCATTGACGAGATTCTTAATATGTATTTATTATCTAATGTAGACTAGACCTAAAAACGTTTTATTCTCGTTAAAATGTACTGACGCAAATTGCACAACGGTTCTAAAGCTCTGGATCAAAGTAATATTGAAATGTTATAAGTAAGTCACGAATCGACTTTAGAACTAAGTCAGAATTACTCCGATTGAAATGTCTTTACAGCTATGATTGTTGAGCAGGCAATAAGCGAAATGGGGTCATCAGATACTCGAATAAGCAACGCGCAAACTTATTACCTCTCTACGCTTGTCATATACTTCGTCTAACCTCATTCTCTCAGAATCTTACCCTATTTGACGATTTATATATTACTGATTGTATTTCCGAAGTTGTTTCGATGGACCTTTAGGCCTCTACAGGGTTAATTAGGTAATTTTGGTAGTACCAACTTTATTGTACAAGTTTGATTGGAAAGTAATGGAAGGCCGTAAGAGCATTATCATTGTTTTCTTTCGTTTTGTTGTTAACAAAAGATTTGTTAGTTTAATTATTTAGGTTGTTTCTTACACAGATTGCTGGTCCTTTGACATGCTTATAAATACTCAGCTTATAATTATACGGTGACTATTTATACTAGTTCGGTTACATGTTCTGCAGATTATTTAGTCATCTTACTTTACGAAGTAGCGGGCGAATATAACGAGTTAGTTTTCAAAAAGATTCTGTCAGTCGAAAGGCTTAGTTCAAATAAAAATAATTGTAACTATAATATTACCATACAAATAACTATTTCTACAAGTAGACTACTCGTTTAAGTAACGAGAAATTTAACAGAGTCTCTTGTAACGGCTGGTAACCATCTAGAAAATATGTATGTCTAGTATTTTTAATATAACATCGTTCGCATAATTATTTGCTATCTCTACAGGAAGGGGATCTTATATTTTCGTCTATGTAAAATCTTAGCTGCGTTTATTTTGGTGTAACTTTTGATAAATTGCTTTAATCTTTCTCCATTTATTAATTGTGTCTGTGTCATCAACACTATAAATAAATAAATATCTCGGGACATTTCCACACACGGCCATCTGAGTCCAAACTAAGCGTCAAGAGAGCTTGTGATATAGTAACCAGATGGCTGATAAACTACATATATATGTACATGTAAATATACACTTAAATAGATATTTTTTTTAAATTATTTCTCACACCTAGACACAGAACAAATACCTGTGCTCATCACACAAATATTTATTCTGGGTGGGAATCGAACCCACGACCCCCGGCGCAACAG
>DWFO01000641.1:0-19064 GCA_018246595.1 Mimoniades nurscia nurscia
GCTTCGATTCAGTATTTACTTTGGATTCACTTTCATTTTTTACTTAGAGAAGTTCAACTAAATTACACTTCATTTTTCTAATCGAAATGAATTCATTACTGTTGTGAAATGAAATCAAATTTTTCGGAGGCGAAACGGAGTTCGCCGGGTTTGCTAGTATTCAATAAATCTTATTCTTTTGAATTGCACTGCTGCCACTTTCAACTAATTAATTTGATCCGAAAGAGCACTGAGCCATTTTTACAAGGTTTGAACTGATATGATATTTGGGACAGAACGTGGACGCCCGTTGCTTGTTGCGAGCAATCTAGGTACATATAATACGTAATTTTGTTTGGGTTCAGCTCGACATGGTCAACATGTTGCATGCCAGTTACATTTAACGCAGTAATAATTCAGTTTTCAGCACATTCTTTCCAATCAGTTTCTGGGTTAAACATATATAAACGAAATGAAGCGCTTGTAAACCATTTTGACTAGCTTTATCGTTTGAGTGTTTAATTTTTCATACACAGGCACGACCTGCTAATTTACACACTTTGTAAGCTCGTTGAATACATGAAAAATAATATTTTTAATAATTTGATTAATGCTTTACTACAAGAGAACTGTTTTCGTTCGCTTGGAATTCACTCAAACGTTACAAACAATAGAACAGGAGAGGAATATTAAGAACGTGTGTTTGTAGCAGGAAACTGACAGCATAATTTCAATTAATTATTATTTGCTTGATAAATGAGACCCGGGGGCGTCGTCTTGGCTGAAAATATGAAACTTCGCGACATATTTTCACCCTCGCGCGCGGCTGCCGCGGCCCCTGCTTTTGAATTATGTATGCTTTCAACTTTTTCTACGGTTCTTAAATTTGTAAAATAAATTAAACCACCTCACAAATTCATTATATCATCATAAATGTGACTAAAATTAATTACTATGCGTTCCGGTTCTGTTTCCAATTGTGTTAAAATCTTACTCATTAATGTGTTATAATTAATGTCATACCATAATTGTAACGTTACCAATTTAAGGCGTAGGTAACCAATTATTTCTAAGATTGTAAGCTCATCAAACCTTTTATTTTTATTATTTTATTAGAGAAGCGTTAGTTCACGGCTATAATCTTAGATCAGATTAGATTGTTTCACAAAACACTTCGCAGGAACTGTACCATCTTTAATGAAATGAGAAATGTCTGTAAAGGATAGAAAACTACCAATGGAGTGTCAATAGATGGTGCACAGATTTGTAGCACAGAGTGGCAGTCTGGTTTCCCGGGGAACAATGACTTCAACATCGGATCGAACTCAATTTCACGCGTGATTTGGGCACTTTTATTTAATTTCCACCTCAACCAAACCGTTGCCGGGAAACTCCGATTCCGGGCAAGATTTATAACGGAATGACGCGGAAATAAATTGTGTTTTTCGTTCTTATTAACGAGACATTTGCCTGGCTGTTTCTGTAGGAACTTTAACTTGCCGTGTAAGAAAGGTTTTCTATTTATTTTATTGATTTTCTTCAAGTTTTGGTAAAACGCAAACGTTTTATGATGTGAGTTTGCAATGCGGAAAGAAACGCTAAGCAATTTAGTTAGTTCATTTCAGGTCATACTACTAAAGAACTAGGTTAATAGATTTTTGTTATTGAAGTTGCTGCCTCGTTGGTTGCGTTGGTGGTAAATGCGACGGCCGAACGGCAGGTTTTGGGTTCGATAAACGGGTCTAATTTAGATTTTCTAGTAGCGGCTCGGAGTCTGGATATGTGCCCGGTGTATGGCAACAGGCTCACCACTTATTCCATAGTGGGACGTAAACCTAACTGGTGAAACGTGGAAGTGTTCTACATTCCTCTGACTACCTCTTCGGGGATTACAGGCGTGAAGTTACTTTTTTTATATTGCTCATGCTTACACAATCTTTTTAAAAAATTATCACAATGTTCGAACACGCATTACTTCACCTTTGATACCACCTGACGTTATCAGGCCTAGTACACATATTACAGCTACTGAACTTGTTTGTGAACGAAGCCATTACACACGTTTTAGCTATAATGGCGTCGCGTAACTTGACAAACAGAGTTTCGTGTAGCTGTACGTCTCGCGGCTCACGGTAAAGTACAGTCGACAACTTGATATATTAACTTGCTTTGTTAAGGCGACCGAGCAAACAGACGCGGCCCGCGCCCCACAGATAACATTCTCCTGCAGGAGGCTACTAAATTACTTTTATCTCGGGCTCGCACGCACTTGCTAGCTTTTTGTGTTAAACACAAATCTCGATTGAGTGTAATAAGGTATTATCATTCCAAGCTTTCTCATTTCAAATATAAACGAATGAACACAATGTTGTTTAACAAAATAAACATTGCACGGATGGCCAAGCGTCGCACAACACTGTGGGGCCAGCAAACGACGCATGTGAGCGCGAAGGAGGTGGTAAGTCGATAAAGGATCCATTGTAGACGCCACGAGGGTTTTGTAAACGACGTCAGAAACTGCACGGGAGCAACGATAAAAAAAGGCGTACGCCCATCTCGGTTGTGTGAAACGACAAAGAAACGGTATGAAAATGTAACCGTAGCTTGAGCTTCGACAAGCGTGAAATTTGCACGGCGCAGTAAAAATATAAAGTGACATGCCCCATGTCATTTCGCCTCCACAGCATTCTAAGTATGTGTGTAATGTTGCAATTTTCTCTACAAACGTCTAACGCTATTTAAAGTTGGTGAATTGAATGTAGACAATTGCTTGTAGGTTAAGATTAAAAAAATTACTAGTTATATGAAATAGCATTGTGGAACTAACTAATTTGTTAGTACGGACAAAAAGTTTTTGCTAATCTACTAACAAAGTTTTTGCTAATCTACAGAAGATATTAAATGAAAAAAACGCAAATATATCATTTTGGTTTTATGTATAATTATACTGACATCCAATAAATTGGACAAGAATACGACAAGATGATATTCCGTGGGCTTACCAGTTTACCAGCGAGTGTTCTAAAAGCAGACTGTTCTAAAAACAGCTTTTTTTTACTTTTTAGAAAACATAATTACCCATTCATGCAAACGTACGGAACTTCTGCAATCTGAAGCTTCGTTAAGAAATTCTTTCTCCATTGAACTGTTTCTCCTAAGTTTTGTTTTCATATAAAATTTTCAAGCATTACCACAAGATGAGATGCAGATGTTTTTATTTACATAATAATGTTAATATAAACGGAATTTAACACTTGTAATCCCCGAAGAGGTAGGCAGAGGAGTGTAGTAGGTACACTCGCACGTTTCACCAGATACGTTTACGCCCTACAATGTTAGAGTAAAATAATAATAAAAGGTACCTACTCGTATAATATTTGTTTTATTTCACTAATAATGCTGAAACCATTAAAGTACTCATTACAACACAGCATTGCTAAAAGCATTTTCTTAAAATGTACCCACAAACCTGGCACTTCATGTTACTGCGTCTGGAAAGTAGGTTATTATGAAATCGGTCAACCCTTCGCGTGCCTCGATGGATGGCGGCTAACAGCTTTCGTCTCTTTTAGTTTCCCCACAAATGTACAAGTTTCAGTTTACAGAACTTCGCCATTCTATAGTGGCATAGTTTCAGAGGTCGTTTGTTTCGCTCACTAGCATTCGATTTGTTAACGGGCCCCGTTTAGAGCGAAGTCTACGCCCATTATGAAAATGGGAGGTTCCATTGACGGCGTACGCATTTAGCAGATCTATTCATGGAGCTCCTGCCGCAGACTAGATCCAACCGCAATGTGGCTCCGACGCGATATTCGCAAATCGGTTTAATGAAGATGAGCATTTGGTATACCTACTCAAATTATGTACTAAAATTATTCAAGTTGACTGAGATGTCGATATGCTGGTAGGTATATTAGGGAATTGCTAAGTGTCAGATAAGTTTGTCAGATTCATGAGGCGTAGGTACGTAAAATATCTTGCACACGCTATTTCAATTATCATATATTTATCATGTTTATAAATAATTCCGATAATTATCATATCGCTAACGGCCGGTTTTAAAATTAACGTAGCTCGCCACGCGCAATCACAACTTTATTAGTATTCAAAATGTAAATATGTATTACGTAATTATTGAATAAAATTCACTGTAGGTACAAATTTCAATGAACTTCTATCTTGCATTGCCTTAATACGTCTATTTAAAATAAATACCAGAGCTGTATTAGTAATAAGCATGGAAAGATATGCCATTTTATTTCAATTATCCCCACTACTAAATATGACTTTGATTATAGTAGAAAAATGTAGGAGAAATAAATCATAAACTTTTGTAAATTATTCAGCATATTTTTTTATATCATAACTCGAGTACCCGTACAAGACACGTAGAGTGTACCCAGTACCACAATCTTTAGACTTATAACATCCTATTAAAAAAGAAAATTCCATCATTATTAATAAACATTCCGGTTGCTTAGAACAAGTGAAAAGCGTCTTAATTTTTAACAAAATTATATAAACGTAACATCACGCCTGTCATCCCCAAGAGGTAGCCATAGGAATGTAGAACACTCCCACTTTTCACCAGTTACGTTTACGTCCCACTATGGAATAGGTGGTGAGCCTATTGCCATACACTGGGAACAAAATTATATATTTGCTTTTAACTAAATGCTTAAATATATCACGACTTGTTAATTACGTTACCTACATGCATGTGTACCAAATATATAATGGAAGAAACATGTCAAAGAAACAACGAATAACTGCATGAAAATTTCAATATTGTAGTACGGACTTGTGTTTAGTTTTATTTTTTCGCATCCAAGAATGTCTACGTATGTACACACAAAGTAACGAGTTGTGTGTGTATAAGCACACCCATTGTTACGCTTCAACCCCTTCCTCTCCAAATATTTGGAGTACAAACACGTGCCAGTCGGTCCTCTTGACACCAATGCCTTGTAAAATAATACCGTATCATTTTTACAATGACTTATCTACATTTGTACGGAAATATTTTCATATTATCAACACCGAACTAGCACGTCACACGACCTAGCGACTGTACCAATTACCATTCACATATGTATACTTTTTATAACATATGTATAGTTTTTATATCTATAGTTTTTGTAACAGTAACTATTTCGAAAAGTTACGAGTATGATGCGAAATTGTCATTTTTTGATAGTAGTTTCATTTTTGTATAAATAATAATACAAAAGTATTGGAAATCGTAAAATTATACATTGACATAATGGAACTAAACTGAATAATAGAGAATGAGCTGGAAAAGACCTGATACAAAAAAAAAGAATATGTTACTTGTCCTAAATAAAAAATATATTTAACGGTCCGCTATATAAAGGTACACATTCTTCCCAAAATGAAACCGCCGTAAAGAAAATAAAAAAATCTTTATCGCATCTGTGGAAACCCATTAAATTACGTTGAAAACCGTTTTGTCCCTAATATTGTTTTTACGGTTAGCGTTTACGACGGATCTAAGTAAGAAAAACACCAAGTAATTCCCCGCTGTTTACGAAACTTCCCACAGCGTAGTAGACGGAGGTTTCATTTCGAGATATTGTAGAACGCCGCGGGCGAGATTGTTGTTATCACACAATACTCGCAACGTAGTCCTCTGCGCGAATACATTTGGAAAGAAAGAAATTTGCTTTCCTACCGAGCTGTGGGTATATCGATTTTGGCACTCAATAAACCCTACGAAGTTGTTCTCGGGTTGGATGTAATACAAAAAAAATTTGGGAGCTGACTGATCTTTTTTCTTTTTTTCTAATGCCAATAGACATCAGAAAAACAAACATTCACTAAGAAATATGGTATTTATGTTTGTGCTTTTATTTCAGGTCTGGTCTAGGCCTAGCGAAAGCTTATTGCGTTTCTGAGGTATTAATAATCAGCAGAATTAAGGCAATAATAAATAGAAATAAACAAAAGTACCTAAGTATATACATACGTTCCGTATGCCATTTGTAACCTACAAAGCGACGTTTGGTGACGAGATTGGCTCGCGAAGCTTATTACCTACTCTGGACTGCGAACGCCTCGTCACGTCCGCTTCCTGGAACTTGGTGGGAAAACTTTAATTGGAAAATGCTTCTCACCCGAATAATATTTTCATGGCAGCATTATATGACACGGCCGACTAGATAAATTGTCGTTATTACTTTTTGTATTACACCAATAACATGTCTCGAAGGACGTTTTTTTTTAATATTATAATTTGCCTTTTAGTATGAAATTTTAAAAATATATATTACTGCGTTTCATGAAACTATATTGACAAAGCAATTTTAACAAGACTTTTGCTGAATATGGGCAAACACGTACACTGAAAGTAATTAAAACAGTGAATAGAGTTATTTGTACGGCAGAAAAATTGTAATACTACTATATGACTAGTATAGACGGAATAGTAAAACATATGTCAACATAAGTAGAAGGTATGTAGGTACAAATACATATGTATGTCGGAATAGTGTAAATGAGTAATTAGTAGATTTTCTAATTTTTGTTTGTTGTAACCCCACAAAAAAAAAGGGAAACGATATGTCACTTGTTCTGGACTGAGAATTGAAAAATGTACAAATGGAGGATTGCAATCATTGCAAATAAAGATTTAATGTTAGAAGAATATTGGTTTACCTTTGCATCTAAAGCCCCATCCCACAACTTTTGGGGGCTCGTCCGGGATGGATTAACATTTGATGCCTATCGAAGACGTAAAACTAAGATTTGAAGATCGAAAACCACGTTGTGAAATTCTGCCGTATACGCCATCTTGCAATATGCCTACGACGCTCTGAGAAAAATTGAAATGACGAATGACGACTTATTTTGAAGACGAAAACAATAAATGAATACTGAAAAACCATCGTTTTGCACGACGACTGGGAGAAGAAGCAGTTTAAAGAGGGATTCAAGTTTGAAGAGTAATTCCAGTTTCTTAGCAAGCATGCCGCCGAAGAAAGATGAAAGTGAGGGTGAAGAACAGGACTACGAAGTGCAAATTTCATTCAAAGATTTGGAGAAATCCATGACAAGTTTTACCGGAGATGACACCTACCCCGTTGAAACGTTTTTCGATGAATTTGAAGATACTGCCCAGATTATGAAGTGGACTAAAATTGAAAAGCTGATTTATGCGAAGAGGCTTCTGGATGGTACTGCCAAGCTGTTTCTACGATCCTCAGGAAGAGTGAAAGATTATATGAGTTTGAAGAAAGCTCTTAAAGAAGAGTTCGGGCCAAAAATTAACAGTGCAGTGGTACACAAAAAGCTCGCAGCTAGAAAGATGAAAAATGAAGAAACCTACCAACAATACTTCTTATCCATGAAGGAAATAGCACTTCATGGCAAGGTTGAAGATGCTGCCCTGATAGAATATGTTATCGATGGTATTCGTGACTCGGAAACCAACAAAGCTATACTGTATGGAGCTTCAGATATGAAGGATTTCCGCAAGAAGTTAGAAATCTACAGCGAGTTCAGAAAGAAGATATCTACTAAACCAGCACATTCTGCACCAAGTGGGCGATCATCAGGACATACTTCAATTCAAAAGAAGGTTCGTGTTACAAGATGTTATAACTGTGGTGAACTAGACCATGTTTCATCGAACTGCCTGAAAGGAATCAAATGTTTTAAGTGCAATGAATTGGGACATAAATCTACTGAATGTTCTAATAAGCCTACAAAGACTTTAAATATTCAAAACAAAAGTGGGAAAGAGAAGGTTCCCTACAAGAAGATGAAAATTAATGGAAAACAAGTTATTGCACTGGTAGATACTGGAAGTGACGTTAATCTAATAACAAAATCAGAATATAAGCAAATGCAAGGAAATATCAACAATTACAAGACGGAATCAGTGTGTATTACTGGTATAGCGAAGAATGAAGTCTATACTGAAGGAGTATTTGTGGCCAACATAGAAATTGATCGATACCACACAGATGCCAAGTTTCATGTCATCAGAGATGATGAGATACCAGTCAACATCATAATTGGCAATCCAATCTTGAAAGATTTTGAAGTTACTTTTACACCACATGGAATATTTATGAAAAGGATTACACATCTTACCCTTCTAATGGAAGAAAATAAGCAGGACTATGATATAGAAGATTCTAAATACAAGGAAAATATTCGTATGATGTGTAAAGAATATAAAGTGAATAAAAAGAACAAAGAGAGTAATGTTGAACTGAAAATAATATTAACTGACGAAGATCCAATTCACCAAAGTCCTAGACGATTGTCACCCTTGGAAATGACAGCTGTGAATAACCAAGTACAAGAATGGTTGGATGAAGGAATCATAAAGTTAAGTAAATCTGATTTTGCCAGCCCTGTTGTCCTAGCTGACAAGAAAGATGGATCTTATAGAATGTGTATTGATTATAGAAGATTGAATAAGAAAATGATTAAAGAAAGATTTCCATTACCTATAATTGAAGACCAGATTGACAAGTTAAGTGATGCAAAAGTTTTTACTTCCCTCGATCTCAAAAATGGATTCCTGCATGTGAAGGTACACAAAGACAGCCAGAAGTATACTTCATTTGTAACTCCGCAAGGCCAGTATGAGTTTCAAAAGATGCCATTTGGATTGTGTACAGCACCGTCTATATTTCAAAGATTCATCAACGACATATTCAGCGACCTGATAATTGATGGCACTCTGCTAGTCTATCTCGACGATCTAATCATACCTTCAAAAACAGAAGCGGAAGGAATTATTAAACTAAAAAAAGTACTTCAGAGAGGAGAAGAATATGGCTTAGAATTCAATTGGAGAAAATGCCACTTTCTCAAGAAAGAGATTCAATATCTTGGATATATCATTTGTGATAATGAAGTACGGCCATCTAAGGACAAGATTAAGGCTGTGGCAAATTTTAAGAAACCAAGAAATATAAAAGCTATACAGTCATTCCTTGGTTTAACTGGCTATTTTAGAAAGTTTATTAGAAACTATTCTCTTATCGCAAAACCAATGACGGATCTATTAAAGAAAGGTTCTATTTTTAATTTTGATGAATCATGTGAGAAAGCTTTTATAGAACTGAAACAGATATTGTGTAATTCACCAGTTCTACAAATATACAATCCTGACCTAGAAACCGAATTACATACAGATGCAAGTGCTGATGGATATGGAGCCGTTCTACTACAGAGAAGCCCTAAAGACAGCCAATTTCATCCTGTCTACTACATGAGTAAGAGAACAACCCCTGCTGAAAAGAAATATCACAGTTATTATTTGGAAGTCTTAGCTATTGTTGCTGCTATAAAGAAATTTAGAGTCTACCTATTGGGAATACAATTTAAAATAATCACAGACTGCTCTGCTTTGACTATGACACTGAAAAAGAAGGACTTACCTCCCAGAGTTGCACGTTGGGCTCTGCTTCTGGAACAATATGACTATAAGATTGAACATCGACCTGGAACCAGACTGAAACATGTTGATGCCCTGAGCCGCAATCCTGTTTGCCTAATACTCACGGAAACAACTGCTCGCATAAAGAAAGCACAGAATGAAGATGACCACATAAGACTAATTAAGAAGATTTTAGAAACACAAAATTACCAAGACTACATGATACACAATGAAATTTTATATAAGATGAAAGATGGAGGAAAACTAATTGTTGTTCCAAAGAAAATGCAATATGAAATCATTAGGAAAAACCATGACAGAGGACACTTTGGTATTGTGAAGACAGAAGAATTGATTAAAAGAGAATACTTTATTGAGAATTTAACTGAGAAGATAAGAAAAGTTTTAAACAACTGTGTTGAATGCATTCTGATGTCGAACAAGAGAGGTAAAAAGGAAGGATTTCTACACCCTATCGACAAAGGTGATATCCCACTATCAACATACCACATTGATCATCTGGGACCAATGACTTCAACTAGCAAGCATTACAAATACATCTTAACTGTTGTCGATGCTTATACGAAGTTCACATGGATCTACCCTGTCAAGACCTTAACTACTGGAGAGACACTAGAGAAACTAAGACTACAGCAGCAAACCTTTGGATCTCCTGAGAAAATTGTAACCGATCGAAATGCTGCTTTTACTGCAAATGAATTTCAAGAATATTGTAAAGATCAAAATATAGCACACTATACAATTACAACAGGACAGCCTAGAGGAAATGGACAAGTTGAACGGATACACCAGATAATAATTGCTGTGTTGAGCAAGTTAAGTGCTGAAGACCCGACAAAATGGTACTGTCATGTCTCAAAATTGCAAAGATGTCTTAATGGAACTTTCCAAAGAACCATTAAAATGACACCATTTGAGTTACTTTTTGGAATCAAAATTAGAGATGATGATGTAGAACTACAAAAGATAGTAGACGAAGAAAACATAGAGAATTTTAATAATAAAAGAAAAGAGCTACGACAAAAGGCCAAAGAATCCATAATTAAAACCCAAGAGGAAAATACTAAATATTACAACAAGTACAGGAAGAAGGCAAATAGTTACAATATTGGTGATTTAGTGGCAATCAAGAAGACACAATTTTCGCAAGGAAGTAAATTGTTTCCTAAATACTTAGGACCATATGAGGTAACTAATTGTAACAAAAATGATCGATATGCTGTAAAGAAGATTGGGAGCACTGAGGGCCCCATTCATACAACCACATCGGCTGATCTCATGAAGCCTTGGATTGCACCTGAAGATGATTCATCTGGATCAGATGAATAACAGGATAGCCGTGTCGGAATAGTGTAAATGAGTAATTAGTAGATTTTCTAATTTTTGTTTGTTGTAACCCCACAAAAAAAAAAGAGAAACGATATGTCACTTGTTCTGGACTGGGAATTGAAAATGTACAAATGGAGGATTGCAATCATTGCAAATAAAAATTTAATGTTAGAAGAATATTGGTTTACATTTGCATCTAAAGCCCCACCCCACATATATATCATCATTTTTCGATCTTGGCTCTATGTGAGCACCAACTAATTAAAATATGTCGCCTGAGCTATGAAAAATTCGAACGTATGAGATCTGAAAAACGCAATAAAAAATATGAAGGCAATAAAAGACATTTCATCTTTTTTATTTATTTATCTGAGTAGCTACATATTTATATTAGTAGCTGTTGATTTGACTCGATATTCCAGTTATAAGCTCAGTTATTAATTTTCAATGTTTTAAAATGGTGTGTACCTATGCACATCCGAGAAGCTGTGCTCAGAGATCCCCAACCTGCATGCGCAGCATGAGGAGGCAAAGACCTTCCTTACTAGTGGAAGCTCATTTCCAGCAGAAGACAGGCACAGGCTTATGAAGATGGTGATGATGAAATGTAGAAATAGATTCGTATATGCGTTTTAATCTCTTTCATATATGTCCCGGTGTCCGATGTAGGGTATCGGCGTGCGGCCTCCGCCGGAGCCGAAGTCGCCGCGCACTCTTTTACGTTTGACATCTTCCATGGAATCCCTCACTGAAAATATATTTGATAGTTCATAAACATCGTCCAATAGACGTCCAAAAACATCTTTCAATAAATAAATATTTTCACCAAAATGGGAATTAAATATTTTCACCAAAAGGGGAATTAAATATTTTCACCAAAAGGGGAAATAAATATTTTCACCAAAAGGGGAATTAAATATTTTCACCAAAAGTGGACGTAAACGTAATTGGTCAAACGAGGTACTGTCCTGCGCTCCTCTGCCTACGGGTTGCAGGCGGGATATTGCATTATATTTTTTTAAACCATTTCACATTAAAATCACTTCGCTGATAAAAGTGTATATTTTACTTATTAAACCAGTTGAATTAAACAATTATAATCTCTTAATGTGCTTTTTAATGTACAAAGTTTATAACAATAGAGAACTGTTCATTAATTGTACATCATCTTTTGAACCACTCTAACAAACTTCACAAAATATTCCAGTAAACAATGTGGCATTTAAAAGCCAATTAATTGATCTTGAGCTACTCTGATAAACGGATTCCAGTGCCAATTAGCGAAGAGTCCACAATTCAAATTACAGAAAGATCAACTTGTGTTCATTTACTCGCAACAAAACTTTGACCCGGTTTTTATTTATGAAGAGAATGTAAATAATATCGGGCTTGTAATCCCTGAATGCAGTGATAGCCAAGTGGTTTGAAATTCGACCTCGCACTCCGGGAGACCGGGTTCAAATTCTAGTGCGCACCTCTTAAAAATGTGCGATTTAAGTTTAAATATCATTTGATATAACGGTGAACGAAATCTTGATGACACCTGCATACCTAAGAGTTCTCAAAAAAAAATTGTTCTCTAAGGCGTGGGAAGTCTGTGAACCCGCACTTGGCCAGCGTGGCAGACTATGGTCTTAACCCTCCCATTCTGAGAGGAGGCCAATGTTCCAACAGCGGAACGATAAAAGGGTCGGAAAAAATCCCCGAAGAGGTGTAGAAGTGTAGTACACGTTTCACCAATTACGTTTACGTTCCACTATGGAATATGTGGTAAATCTGCTGTCATAAAACGGTCCAATATCCGGACCCCGAGGCACTATTATAAAATATATGTTTGAAGAATCCACTAGTGCTTGAACCGGTATTTGAACCCAAGACCTGCCAACCGCAGTTGCGATTGCAATCTACACGACCAACAAGGCAGTATCATGACCAACGAGGCACTGAAGTGTTCGAACCCATGACCTCTAGAGAAGGAGACTGAGATAAATAGTATACAATTCTACACCATTGGGTCGTCAGTGCTATTAAAGTACCGCTTAATGCTATTAACTCACGTTCTTTAGATTCGCGGTTTCGTCTTCGCGCCAATTTTCCATTCGAGACGACAAAGCTTTTGTAGGGGTGATGTTTATTTATAGAATCGCGGTCTGTATAAATCTTCTTACCAGTTGATCCCGATTGTATTTGCGAGAGTCTAAAATGAGGTAAGAATTTAATTGGATTTTTCAACACATCGAAAGTCACTATTTTAATACGTAACCATGGATACGACTCGAAGTAACATGAAACGAACACAACGATATTAAAAATAGTGCTGTTAAAAATATGAAGCAATAAATATATGTAATATGTACCTATATGGTAATTTTAGAAAGACTAAAAGGTTACGAGATATTTGGAAGTAAACAAAAAAACTTCGCGTGTTCGTACAACATTACGTCACATTGTAAAAGATTAAAAGCCCTTTTGATCTTGAAAACCGTAAAGCATGAAAACGGAATTACCATTAAAGTTGCTGTAAATTTGCAATTTGGTGACGCGCTGTGTCACGCGCACGAAAGTTCACTTTCAAGAATGTTGACTGTCAGCACGAATTTAATATTTTAGTACTTTTCTTGAGGCTAATTTTCTATGGCTTTTCTTTGTAGAAAAATATGGCACAGAAAAAGATATAATAAAAAACTAAACACTGACAACATCGCACGAAGAACATTTTTCATGATAGCCCGGAAGAAGCTAAGGATATACCAATTATTTGAATAAAAAATATAGGTAAATACATTTTGAAGTTGGGTAATACACATAACAAATAGTAATACATATAACAATCATTAAAATATTATTACAAATTTTAAAAAAATAAAAGGGTACATAACAAGAGAAGACACGCTGAATATTTTGTTTATAATACGCTATTATTCCTTCAAGTAAATAAAATAAAAACGTAAATTAAAATAATCTGTAAAAATAAAGATATCTGACAGCCGGTGCTCTGTTCATAGTCCGTACGGGGCTTGGTGTTGCAAAGTCATAATAAAATTCCATATGACAGCACGAAATAACATAATAGGTTCACAAAACCTTTCTATTTACTCTTCAAATATGTAGGGCTATAGGACGCACAATTCATTACGGATTTATTTACTTTAATTTTTATAGGTTTATAACAATAATTGTTATTAGGCATAATTATTAGGCACGTGATTACACAATTACACAAAATTACACAATAACACGAAATTACTTTGCGCCTATCCATGAGGGGTTTCTGCCCATAATCCCCACGCTGGGCATGCGGGTTGGGGATCGTAGGGCACGGCTTCTCGCACCGCCCACGCTACTGCCCGTCGGCAGCCAAGGCATTTAGCCGTGCTTACGTAGGCTGTGCTATACCGAAATCAACCGGTCGCCAGAGCCTCGAGCAGGGAGCACCGCATGCAGGTGAGGTTGGCATGGGCTCTTAAGGTGGATCTTTGAACTCCTTCCCCCCTTGAACTAAGGTCACCGATATAGCTCAGAGTATTAGCACGCTGAAGTGGCAATGGGCTGGCCATGTCTGCCAACGAACGGACGGTCGGTGGAGTAAGCGAGTTCTGGACTGGACACGTAGAGTGTAGGACGTCCTCCGACCAGGTGGAATGACGATCTGCGAAAGGCTGCAGGGCGAAGCTGGATGCGGCAAGCCGAAGACAGGGCGCGCTGGCGCTCTTTGGGGGAGGACTATATCCAGCAGTGGACTGAGATAGGCTAATGATGATGACGAAATTACACAATTACACGAAATTACACAATTACGCAAAATCACAGTAAATAAAAAAGGATCAAACACAGAAAATTAACACATTTGTACATTCACACTACATAAACATATACATATTGTTTAGAACGATGCACTTTTATTTAGAAATGTTTATATAGGGAACGCTGTTTCTATGTTAATGAAACTTCTGGTCTGCACCATACAGACCTTCAAATGGCTCCTCACAACGCATAATCTTAAATATAATTCACTATTCAAAGATAAACTTTACTTCTCCTTTGGTCTTGTCATTGCAAGCGGGCGTGCTGATCGATTTTCCAAGGCTCAAATCCCGGGTCGGTTACTATTGGATATTCCTAACTTAGATTTTCTAGCTTAACTTACCATAAGTATTGACTCGGGGTCTGGATTTGTGCCTGATGTATGACAACTAGCTCACTCCCAATTCTATGGTGGAACCAGTATATCCAACTGGTAAAGCGTAGGAGTGTACTACACACCTCTACCTATCTCTAAGAGGATTACAGGCATGATGGTACGTCATGTTATAATACATGAAAGATAAACTTACAGGTTACCAATATCCTTGATATCCTTCTCATTCAAATTTACTTTTGGATTTAAAATTAGGTATATTTCCGAATTAGCTTTGTCAGGCATCGATTTATGTTTTCTGTTGAGTCTATAAGAATTTAATTTAGCTAAATTTACTAACACATCACTAATGGGATTTCTACGAACTTTCTCTAAAGGTGATTGTTGTATGTCTATGTCTATGTCTTGCTTGTAAATTGTATTATGGTTTTTAGATTTTAGTTTCTGTAAATAAGGCTTCATAATTTTGTTTCTATTCTGACTATATACATCAGCGGCAGCTTCATTAATTAGTTCGTCAAGTTGTCGGCTCTTCTCAACTATGTAGTCTTTGTTTTCGTCCGTTTCTTGTGATTGATCATCCCTTGACTCATTATCCTTCGCAGCATTATTCTGTAAATTTTCTATTAATATATTTATATCTTGTAATTGTAGAGTCGAAACAAGCAGTAATGCGTCGAACCAAACTGAAAAGAATTTTAACCTTTTATTATTATTCTGGGACCGAATTTTTGGGGGTTATTAATTTAATATTTATTTAAATATGGTACTGAAATAACAAGGGTTATTAATGATCTATTTATATCCAGGTGTTCTCCGTGTTCTGGTTCAAACAATGGTGGCAATAAATCTCTCAATCAGTTTTAAATAACTGTACTAGAACTACTAATAACATTATTTTAAAACGTTTACCTACAATATTGAAAAAACAGGGGAAAATATTTAACATAATCCATGTAACATGTAATAATGCCTAATCTAACTTAAGAATTCCTTAACCTTCCTTCCTTAACCTTAACCTTTTTAAAAATATTATCAGCCGTTTTGGCTTAAAATGAGCTTTATCCTCACCATAAAAAACGACGACGCGTCTCAACATAACGTTTGGCTGTATAAAAAAAACGGTTTCTTTGTTATCAGCAACCTACTTCGAGTTTCCACGCTAATTTTCAATTTCCATTTACCGTTATCGCGTTTGAATTTAGAAAGCCCCGAATTCATAGAATTCCGTCGATATACCAGCGGAAAATGCTATGGCGTTCATTAAGCAGGGAGGTATGTTGTACAACAACCACAATCCTTGTGTTATTCGGTATATACTTACAATAATATTTCCTTTGAATCTAACATGCTAATGAATTTGGATACGCTAATGTACTATTTATTTAAATATCGCGTGTTTGTGTTAGAATATTTTGCATTAAATTCATTATTATAGGTCATTATATATGTAGGTACATGTAATTTATTTTCATGTTATACATATGTACATATATAATTATACATCTGGTTTCAATAATAAAATCGATCATTTTAAGTCATAATTTAATAGTACAACTTAATTAATTTAATAACCAAAAGTTTTGATGAGCGACTCTACTTAATGATAAATAATTCTAGAAACCGCTGTAGTGACTTCATTCAGAAATTAATATGCCGTCTTTATACTTAAGACTACATAAAGTTCGAAATTTTTTTGTTCTATTCTTTTTTGGAAATATTTAGATGCACTAGAAGTGTAACGACGAAACTTTAATATATTTTCAGGATAAGGGTTCACGTTTTATGTAACAGTTTATCGTCTGATATTTTCGGGTCTTGCCATTCATATGCCATTATCATTTATTTTTTATTATATCATGATTCTAGATCTCTTAAGATGTAAGCAGAGAGTATCAAGTGCCAATCTATAACCTTACAAACTTTAACACACATATTTATTCTTCTACACATATCTACATTCTCGTATTAAAATGACGTACTATACGTTTTGATTACAATTAAAACTTCCAAAGATAATCCAAGCCTGATCATCAGGTTATCAGAAAACATATTCTCACACGTATATTCACGACGATAAATGTTCTCTCTTCATCTCTTCAGACATAATGATAGCTCCTTCGTATATATCGTATCCCCGTCTGAGGTCCCAAGTGAGCGACTGCGTTTTTCAATTCGGCAGAGAACCCTGCATTGCAGGATATTCCGGAATACGGAAGAGCAATATTCAAGGGAGCGGAAACCGTATGACTGCTATTTTCGAAAATTTTCGATACCGTAATCGACTATAATGCACGTTTACATGGTGTTATGTGACTTTCTTCTAACAAAATTACTGTTTATTCAATTGCACAGAAAAGAAAACTAAATTACTGCAGCGATGATAGACGGCACGGCCTATGAAAAGTCGGATTAAGCATTTTTTCAATAACATCGTTATCTTCTGATACATATTTCTTACAACTTTCTTATACGACATGGACATAGACATGCGGATTTGAAATTGAAGAGCACGTCCTCACTTTCCACCTACGCTGCTGCCCATAGGTGGTCAGGGCATATAACTGTGCCCAGACAGACCGCTCCGTACCGCGATCTGCCAGCGCCGGGTTCAGTCGCCTCTCACGACACCCTCTATGTAAATGTATTCTTACTCTGCCCCCAAAACCCAAAAAAAGATGACATTCATCAGTGACGTAAAAAAAAGCAGATATTTCGTTTAATTATTCTTGTATTATCGCGTCGGGTATACAGTGACCATCGATTGATAATTATCTCTACCCTTACGGACTTGACGTACTTATTCTAAATTCATCATTAATTTAATTGCGAATAAATAATTCATAATTGAGGTTTTATATTTTCAATGTCTGTCTAAGTTCTATGAGAATCTAGACTGAGTCATTGGTCCATTAATCGCAAGCGCAAATGCCGAGCAAAAGGACCTAGTTTCAATTGCCATTACAACGTGTTATTAGGTTTTTTAACTAGAAATTCCTCGGAGTCTCGCTTTGTGCTTAGTTTTTGCTAACACCATATTAAATACGACTAATACCATAACAGATGAAACGTTGAATTACAATCGTTCCTCCTTTAGCTACCACTTCGAGGAAATATTGGCGTGATATTATGTCATGAAAATCTAGAAGAGAATTACAGAACTTCATCATTGTGTGACAATAATACAACACAGTAAGGCAGAATTCAATCAATGCTGCGCCAAGTTATAGTTTCACTCGCAGCGATGCAATCAAATGTGTAAACATTTTCGCGCGGCTCACTGAGCCGACTCGATAGTGGCAGTCTGCTCCCGAAGCTATCCACGACTTGGATAAATAATGATTGTTTGCCAACTTTGCTCGTTATTATTATTATTCTATTGATAACATATTTACGTTTATATACGTATATCTGTTTGGAGAGAGCGATCAATGGAGAAAAAGTGTGTACAAAGACAACGATGAATGTAAAAGAAGGGTATATAAAGGAAGCGATGAACGTAGAAGAATCACCTTTAGTCTGTTAAGGCTAGTACGTATTATAAGGCTAGTTCGTGCTTTCTGTGACTCGTAGGAGAACTGACATGAAAATCGGAATAACATTTACAAGTATTGCTAGCACGAACTTGACCGATATGACAGAATATGGCCATTAGCCTTCGTACAAAGAAGAGTTAAAAGAACTATAAAACGAACTGACAATTTTGAATATTTATAAACGTATAATGTACAGTTATGCATAAAAATTGTTAAAATGATAATCATTTTTAAAGATGTGATTAAGAAGAGGATCAAAAATTATAATAATACAAGATAAGATTCTTTTGTCTTTTGTCTTTATCTTTTGTAATCTATCTGCCATATTTGACACTTTCATGTTATTTAAAACCTACCAACTAATTCTGATGCTATTTACCAAGGGGATAGTTGAATTAGAATAAAAAAAGGATAAACACAAAGAAAAGAAAGAAAAGATAACATTCTGATGGATCTGTTCTACTTTTAGTAACAAAAAAAAACACAAATTGAATTAATGTAAGCCCTCGTTTCGACAAAGCTTAAATAACATAACGTAACGTAACATCACGCCTATAATCCCCGAAGAGGTAGGCAGAGAAATGCAGAACACTCCTACGTTTCACCGGTTACGTTTACGTCCCACTATGGAATAGGTGGTGAGCCT
>DWFO01000642.1:0-19051 GCA_018246595.1 Mimoniades nurscia nurscia
ATTTTGTTATTGTACTTCAACGCTCAAAACGCCCCATAATCCATTCCACTTGGGCTTACGATCTCAACGCTCGGGCCTTTGTGGAACAGTAAAATCAGTGGACGTGAGTATGATGTGAATGCTTAGTGGAATGCAGCCTTTACTGTTCCAAACAAACAAACGAAGTTGTTTTTATATTGATCCTGATTTAATTCCTTCATAAAAGTATTTGTTAGAATTTTGTACCTGACCTCCTTGTTGTGACATTTTTTCTTGACTTTATTATGCTTTCTGTAACTTTATAGACCGCTGGATAGCTAACGATACGAAGATATTTTTAAAATGATCCGCAGAATAATCGAAAACCAAAAAATGAAAATCTATAACCTGCACAGTTTTGGAGCTCGGATTTAAAAATGATTGAAGACTGTTTTTGTTTTCGTACAATAACTTATAGATATTGTTAAGAAGGATGTATACCAGCAAGAAATAAAAAATATATGATGGATACATTGTTTTTGGTTTTTATTAACTTTTAAAGTCGCAAACCCACCTTTATTTAGAAAAAAAGAAAATATACAATAACTCGAAAATGATACTTTTGTATTAGCACTTCAGGGGTCTGTCCTATAAACCCTTAACGGGATCGTGACGTATTTCCCTGTAACCCTGTATATATAGATAAAAATAAAACGCAATATTATGTTTATTGCTTATTTCATTCAATTCAAAAATTCCCTATATCACAACATTAATTAATTACTGAAGTTAATGGAAATTAGTTTTACATTATGGGCTTAATTCTATCATATCACCCTGAGATTTATCATTATTAAGTTTTTGCATTACACAATTCAAATTTGTGAAAATCAAATCCCTTTTCATTTTTTTCCTGATTTTATCGTCATGAAATGAGTGGACGTGAATGAATTTCCTGAAAGACAAAATGATTTTATCACAGTACTACAGAATAAGGGTATAAATTCTAGAACTACATATTTTTAACAATGCTATCAAACAAATATTTACATCATACCTGATGGTCATAACTTCACAATCTGTATCAATAAATGCAGGGCAGTGAGTTCTTCTGTAATCTATACATCTCCAGCGACGTTTTCGCCCGCCCTGAGATTGATGATGGCAATAATACATATACCGATTAAAGATCAACTGCAAGGAACCTCTGCTAGACATAGTGTATTGTGGAGTCAATGCTGCAATTTAAACAGATTGTTAACACAGGACACACTGCATATCATATTAACCCAGCGCATAATATTAGCCTAGGCTAGAAATACCTCCCATGCTGTTATCCCATGATATGTCTTTATTTTAGCTCAGTTTCTGGACAGCAACCTGAGTTTTTAAAATATCTCGATAAGATCAGGTATTTTAAAAATATGCACGCCAATTGCAATCACAATGTTATAAGTGCTTTGTTACTAAAGTGTTTGGTTTAAATTAGGAAGTTATAGATTTACATAGGAGCATGGCTTCCAAGACCAATATTATTTAACACATCTACTAACAGCGCTAACTACACACAAACATACTAACTGGTCTAATTGTCTGTAATATCATCAACATTTCTCTATAAATAAATCCATAAATTTGGGCACTGTTTACTTACTTTTAGGATCTATGGTACCTTTAATATTACTGAATGAGTTACTCATACTGTCTGTGTTCATTGTCGGTGGCGCATGAGGCGTTTCATTTTTTGTTCCTACATTTTGAACCTTAATAGTTTCAGAAATATCATTGCTGGTGTCAATAGAATTAAAATCTGATTGTGTTGGATTCTCAAGTACATTTGGTATTTGTAATCTGTATTGGTAGCCATCTTCTGTTGTGTATAATTCACTTTCTCTACAAAAAAAATTAGATGTAAAAAAATAAATATCTGCTTAATATAAAATATTTTCAGTACTTTTACTAACTTGCAAAATAAACCTGTTATTTGCAATATTGTCAACTGCATTATTTTCTGATATTTGGTTTATTGGCAACTCATTTGCATCACTTGGCACAGCATGTTGTTCAGTATCCAAAAAATCAAAATTAGCATTGTTCATAGTTATTTGCGTATCGGGAAGTGTTGCATTCAATGGCATATTATTTAGCAAAGCACCATTTGTTGATGTTACTGTATTTACAGCATTTGGTATTACAGTCGGTCTTTCACTTCTATCCACACCATTATTTTCTGATGTTTTAACCTGAGAAAAGGAGTATCTTTAGAGACCATTACTTTTATAGAATATCAATTCTGCAATGTAAGGCTACCAAAAGAGTAAAACGAAAGAAGGCCTAATGCAGAATATAAAACAAATATAACAAATATTGGCATATAACAATTTCTTTAAGAAATTCATCCAAGTCTGTAGTTTTGTAACTGTGATCAGGCACAATAGTGCCTGCTATATATATAATAAAGATATTAATGACTGCCTTATTGGACGACCAACAAGGCAGTCATTAATATCTTTAGCCAAACTTTCAACTAACACACGAGTGTTAGTTGAAAGTTTGGCTTCATATAAGAGATTTATTCATCACCCATTCCATAATGGGACATAAAAATTACTGGAAGAATAAAGGAATGTATTACACTCCTCTGACTACTTCCTTGGGGATGACAGGGGTACTGTTTCTTTTTAAAGATTATAGATACCCTATAGGTTGATAGTTTTTTTTCCTGACATCATTGACTCCAGAATACTTAATTCAATTTTATTAAATACTAATGACCCGCCCGGCTTCACATGTATTCAATGCTGATACTAAATATACTACAGAATGTCTTTTTATACAATGTTCACAGCTTTTTTGTCCTTAGGCAATGATAACATGTTCTCTTTAGAGATTTACTCCTGAAAGAGCGATATATAAATGGTCATGTAAAAACACTCAAATCTGAAATTTACGCCTGCAACATTGAAATCGACGGCCCTCCGGCCGGTACCGCCGCAATCGCTGTCCTTGCATTTTAAATACTTCAAAAATATTCATTTAAATTACATATTGTCAAGGGCGATATTGATCTATATTAAATGCACAATGTATTTAAGGTACTTAATTGGATAAGGATTAATTCTGCATTACTAAAAATCGCTTAGTAAATGAGCCGTTATATCTAATAAAAAGCATATGATAAAAAATGGTTATCGTGAGGTGTCCCTAAGAGATAGACATATACCATCACGGACTTTTTTGTAGACCTTTTTAAGGTGTACAATACTGTAGTACATTGTTTTGATCTATCTCATAGGGTTCATTGTGTTAGCAATTTTAAGGGAAAAAATAATGTGTTTATGTACACTTACACTTGTGGTGTGCTACATTTTTCAAAAGAATTCATATATGTAATACTAATATAACGAATTATGCATTGAAACCTTATTAGTTCAATGATTTGTTGGTAAAATTTTAAACATTGAACTCACCATTGGTGCAGGCACATTACAGAGTCCAGACAATCGCAGGTCTTTTGCTGCCTTCATAAATGACTGGATTTTTTCAATCTCCACATAAACTTCTCCTGTGTAGACATATGCTAAAATGTAATTTAATATCTCATGGCTAATATTCTGAAAATAACAAACCGAAATAATAGTACACAATTTTTTCACTTTGTAAATTAGTATCATTTGTGACAAAAAAATAAATATTCATCAAAGTAAAAAGAGGAAGCAATGTGATGTTTGTTGTGAAGAGAATTTTCTTATAAATTGGGTGGCAGTGTTTCTATTAGTATATTCCCCATCTCCTGTACTATTCAGATACATGAAACAGCATGTTAGCCATAATTAGTTTATGGTAATAAAAGCCAACATTAACTTAATAGTTTCCAAAACAGAGATGGTTCTATATGTTAAGTTATTAGCAAATTGCCATGCAACTAACAAACTGGCTAAAAAAAATATACTCACACTTAAAAATATAACCGGATGTGGTGTAGGAGTTGATTGGAGCATTGATCTGATGTAAGGGCTGGCTAAGGCCAATATAGTTTTATGCACATTGACCAGATAACCATCTGCTGCTAGGGTCATATCCACAAGTTCTTCATTCTACAAGTTATAAATATATTTTCATCTGCTTAATATTCTTTGTAAATGACCAGTAAAGAGTATAAAGACATAAGTTCTTTATTTACACTGTGTCAATTAAGATCAAAATGTAAATTATAAATGCATATCAAAACGTTTTCCTTAACAATACACATATACACAGATTCTATCTGTCAATTGAAATTAGAATAACATATTTAAAGACTTGTGTTTGTCTAAAAGACATATAAGGAAACAGATATTCAATGATTAGGAATAGTTAGTCCAGTGTTCACTTCATTGTTAACTCTCAGTTACCCCTACTTTACATATCTTTCCTGGATATGAGGTCAGTACGGACTCTGATTAATTAGTGGATGAAAAGATAAAGAAAATATTATTTTTACCTACACACCTGTATTTCTTGAAGGGGGCATCAGAGAAATATATGTATAACACTCCAATAATACACATGTTATGGAATAAGGGGATGAGCCTATAGCTATAATATACCAGGAACAAATATTTTACAGAAAACTTTTAAAATCTATACAGCCAGGATTTAAAATAGAATCCATCTAATATAACTACACACTTTAGATACATTATTTTAAATAAAGGTCGGGTTTTAAACCATATAACCGAAGAAATCTTTAGAAAACAAGACCTTACCTGTTGCAAATTTGCAAAACCACTACAGACGTTATTTTTATGCGAATCCCAAGTCAAACAGTACTTTGATATAGACATTTTTGTAATATATAGTATATATTTACTTCAATTTCGTAAATTCAGTGTGTATGTTTTCATACAAGTATATTATCGTATTTCTGTTTCACCATGAAGTGAACTCCAGAACTGAAATAAACAGAATGTCACAGACAAAACTTGTATCATATCAGATAGAAAAACAGTACAAGTACTAATCTAATCCACACTTATAGTAGAGAGTAAACAATCCGTTTTACCAAATACCAACCAATAGTATATAAATAATTTAAATACTTTTCAATACTGTAGTTTTTATAAACTGAAGTGTTATTGTCAGATTTGTCAGTGACTGAGTTCTATGACAGATTTCAGAGCGACGGCAAAAAAAATTGAAACATCCAGTGTTCGCGTTTCGTTTTCATAGTTGTAGTGTATACAGTAAACGTAAACAACCGATAATATTATCAATTATATATATGTATACATATATATGATTGATAATATTATCAATTATATATATGTATACATATATATAATTGATAATATTATCGGTTGTTTACTATGCCATTATAAAAAATACAATTTTTGTATAATCCAAATTATTTAACGAATCGTTAGTTTACTTAGGTAATCGAAGACTTCAGTCAATATTAATGTGAAATAATGTATCAGTTTAAAAAAAAGTAAAAAAAATCAATATCAAAAATGTATCAGTTTCAATTCTTCTATTTGGATATGGTAAATACTGTAAATAGTCCAATCCCTGCTTAGCCTTGAGATTCATGACAATTCTGACAACTATCTGTGATTAGTGTCAGTGTCAGTGTCATTAATTGTGACTGTAGAGAGGTTTAGTTGTATTAGTTCAATTAGTTGTATAAATGTAGTAATGTTTGTATGATGTATATTTTAATATTCACCTTATAATATGTTACCTGCTTAGAAGTCTATAAATATAATAGGGTCTATTGGTTTCTAATTATATGTAAAAGTTTGTAGTTTTTTAATGTCACTTCTTTTTGTAATTATTAAGTATTAAACGTTTTAAAAACAAAGATGATAAGGATATCTCGTAAAACAAGGTCATTGAGGGCTCTCACTTTTGCTTATCAAAATCATATATCTCTAAACCAAACGGGAAGGTAAGTCCGTACCACATGATTGAATATTTCTTTACAATAATTTAAACAGTAAACAATGTTTTATAAATATTTACAGATACTGCGATAAAAAGCAGCAACATTACGATATAGTCGTAATAGGAGGTGGTATTGTTGGTTCTGCTTCAGCAAGAGAATTGATTCTGCGTCATCCAGAATTAAAAATAGCATTAGTTGAGAAAGAAAACCGTTTTGCTTTCCATCAGAGTGGAAACAACAGTGGTGTAATTCACGCAGGAATTTATTATAAACCCGGCTCACTTAAAGCAAAATTATGTGTGGAAGGTTTAAATTTATCATATAAATACTTGGATGAGAAGGGAATAAAATATTCCAAGTGTGGGAAACTTATTGTGGCCACAGATAGGTCAGAAATACCAAGGCTTCTTGATTTGTATGATCGTGGCATAAAGAATGGTGTGAAAGACATACAACTCCTTGATACTAAAGAAATGAAGGATATAGAACCAAAATGTAAAGGGATGCAAGCATTGTGGTCACCCCATACTGGAATAGTGAATTGGGGGGAAGTGACAGAATCCTATGTTAAGGATTTTGAAAAGTGTGGTGGACAAACATACCTCAATTTCGAGGTGGCGAAATTTATAGATGTAGACAATGCAGATTATCCTGTTATGATAACAGATACCAAGAGTCTTAGTATTCAAGCAAAATATGTTCTTACATGTTGTGGTCTACAATCAGATACTGTGGCTGTTTTAACAGGTTGCCCTGAGGAACCAAGGATAATACCATTTAGGGGAGAATATTTATACCTTGTTCCAAATAAAAGCAATATTGCTAAAGCTAATATATATCCAGTGCCAGATCCGCGATTCCCATTTCTTGGTGTTCATGTGACACCAAGGATTGATGGACGTATAATTGTTGGACCTAATGCGATATTGGCATTCAGTAAAGAGGGTTACAAGTAAGTGAAGGAAAATTTGACCCCATTTGTATTTTTTCATGATTATAAATTCTTATTCTTATTCTTCCATTCTTATACTTCCATTGCTTTACAGATGGGGTGATGTCAACATGAAGGAGTTAATGGAAATAGTCAGGTTTTCTGGCTTCCAAAAAATGGCATTTAAATATGCTGGTTTTGGCTTAAAAGAAGTGACCAGATCAGTGTTAATTCCACTGCAAGTAATGCAAGTACAAAAATACATACAGGACATTACAAGTAGTGATGTGGAAAGAGGCCCAGCGGGAGTTAGAGCACAAGCTATGGCAAAGGATGGTAATTAAATTTTTACACAAATTCTCTTTAATTTTACAAACATATTTGTAGTTCATAGAGGCTTTAAAAAATCTCTTGTCATTTTCAGGAACACTCATAGAAGATTTCGTATTTGATTCCAAACCAGGATCAGGAGCAATTGGAAGCAGAGTACTGCATTGTCGCAATGCCCCATCTCCTGGAGCCACCTCCTCACTGGCTATAGCTAAAATGATAGCTGATAAAATGCAATCTGAATTTAAGCTATAATTTATAAGCTAAACACAATTATGATGGCCTTATTGTTTGAATGATCGCAAGCATAACTGCTGATTAGAAGGTCCTAGGTTCTTATCCCGAGACAGTTACTTTTGAATTTTTCTAAGTGACATTTTCTAGCAGAAATTACAAGCAGTAGCTTGGATTTTGGTTTTGTGCCTAATGTACAGCAATATTCTCCTTCTCCTATTTCATGTTCAAATGTAATGATGACTGGTCAAACAAGAGTGTGTACTACATGCTTGTGAGTACACCCTAGGGTATTACAGGTGTGATGTTAAGTTTTAAACAACATTATTATATCATTGCAGATGTTCTGTGTACAAATTTTATATTTTGTTATTGTTTTTATTATACACACATGTTATTTAAGTGTTATGATGTCAATCAGATCCATTTTTTATATAGATTAATGTTGTGTATATAGCCAAAGTTAAGAATATTCATTTTTAAACATATATTTATTTTTATATACTTTTATTTTTTAATTGAATATTGAGTATCGAATATTATTATATTCTTTAACTTGTATAAAATGTTAATCTTATTTCAAATTTATTTATATAAAGTTGATATAAGATTTCAATAATATAAGGAGTATTCCTTATATGTATTATCTTTTGTATGTAAGATGTGTTTGTAAAGAATGACCTAATTAGTTAGATCATTTTAATTTTTATGAAAACAATGTTTATTGTGTAATAACTGAAAATTACATCCACATGAAGATAATTCATCCAATTAAATATAAATGTTGCAATAAGCATTGGGTATATTATTTGCTTTCATTTCAATTGACCTAATGGATGACTGCATGAACTTTTTCCTCAAATGGTAAAAAATGGTAAAATACATATTAATTTTCCTGTAATTCACAAGAAATGTTAATTGTCCTTTACATGTGATTCAGGAATATGATATTTTCTGAAAATACCATCACATGCTATATACATGTGAGTATGTACAATATGTATATGACCTGTTTTTGGTTTCAGTTTTTTATATATTTAGTTATATTTTTTTATATATTTAGTTATATATTTAGTTATAATTAAAATGATCAACATAGTAAAATTTGATATCAATAAGAATAATCAAATAAAATAGACACAACCACTTTAAAAAAAAATTAAAAAAATGAATCAAAAGTTTTACTTGTCATTTATTTTTAATTATGTAACATCATGAAGCTATTGTATTGGATATTTTGGATATTTATGTTACTGATAATAACATGGTACTTTGCTAAGAAGCCATCATTTGAGCTTGTGCTAACTTTGGTTTGGTTGTCGAGTATACTTAGTGTAACTAAGTCATTCCTTTAATTTGTTCTTGCACCAGAAATATATTTCTGTTTGAAATTCTCAGTCATTCAATAACAATCCCTTTTCTTGTTAGATAGATGTATTGTACTTTGAGATCATACACGGTTGTCATGTGGAACATCATGTTACTGACAACAACAATGTACTCAGCAAACCCAAACATGGAATACACTGAAAAAAATATTACATTATTATTATTTCATACTTGATATGTGTCTTTTGCCTCCAATTTGTGCACACCCTTATGTGGATTTAAGTTATAAAATTCGATATTTACAGTATAATGATGATTAATAATTTTGAAACATCTAACCACCAACATTACAAGCAGTTTATAATGGATTTTAAATTTTACTTTTCAAAAATCATATTCTTCTACCCATTTCCAAAGAAAATATTTAACATAATCTAATCTCCTGACATTATTTTAGGAATAAAAGTGACACATAAAATCTGCTAAAAATAAAGAGCCCTTAGAATCCAAATGAATGTCATGTAATTATGAAGATTGAAATGTGAGATGTATGAAAGTGTATGTATTTAAAGTAAGTGCATATCCATGTAAGGAATAACAGTATCCGTATGTAATAATACTTGTGCCTAGTATCATCATCAGTCTATTACAATCCATTGCTAGATATAGGCCTCTTCTGAGGGATTATGCCTAGTATTCAAATATTGATTTACCTAGTTGTAAGGACCGCACATTAACATACCCTAAAAAATAGCAACTCACCATATGGTTCACATAGTTTATTATGTCTTAGGAAAAAATAAGCTGCAAATGCAAATGAGCAGACATTTGTTAGGAATGCTCTCCATTTCAGTTTCACTGAATATGTTTCTAGTTCAGTCATTGTTGTTCTTCTCCTATATTTGGTGAGCATTAAACATGTAAAGAACATGTAAAATATTGATGTTCCAACAAAAATTTTAAAGCATGCTTCGTGGTATGCTGTAAATTTAAAATTCTAATTATATTCATGCAAACACACACACAGTAGGTTAATTTTGTTCAATAATTTTCATAATTAAGTCTTAATTATTACTAATGAACCAAGCCATTTTGCTGTATATGATGTGTAGGTGATATTTTTTTGTGAATGTTTTAATTACAGCATGACAGTGAACAGAATTATGTAATCATACCTCTGCATTATGATGATGCATTCGATGCAATACAGAGATTTTTCACAGGACGAATGCACAAAAGTAGATCTCATTATGAAGAGATGTTTTGGACTATTTGTGTAGATTGGTGGCTGTTTAAGCAGTTGTGAGACACAAATAGATGAGTGTTTTAGAAGAAAGAAAAAAGCTCATTTATATATGAAATTATTTCCATGTAACCATTTAGAGCGTATTATCCCATCCCATATGCTTCTTGAGGACCTCATACTTACGATAGTGTAGGGATGATGTCCACCTTGTCACCCCCAATAAAGCTAAATTCTCTATTACATTTAAAAATACTGCAACTTTTACTATGAAAATACAATTTTTTCTTACAATATTTCTATAATACTCCCACCGTAAATATATTATGAAAAACCTTAATGGAGCATGAACATAGATTGCTATGCTCCATAATGTTTGCTGGGGCTCGTAGTTCCCAATAGACGCTGATATCGATGGAAACACGTTTGGCACATTACAATGTGTATTATTCGCACTATCGAAATCTTTAAACATAGTTAACAGAACACAAATTATAAATGCGAACAGGGGCAACGAAACCGTGAATATTCCCAATTTCCCAATTGGTACTCTAAAAGTATACTTCCTTTCAGACGCATTGTTAAGAGGTAAATACATTTATTGACTAAGAACTATTTGGTTGTTTAACATAAGTATTTTTTTGATATTTCCTACTGAATTTACGTAGAAGTATAACTGCCACAATATTGCAACGCAGTCACTGCTCACTGCAGTGCAGTGCTGCTAATGTGGTGACATGACATTAGATTAGTTGACGACTTGCATCTTGCATTGCCAGTCAGTTTGTTTACTGATTATTAGAGATGGTAGCTTGCGAGCTAAAGACAAAAAAGATATATATCTTTGCAAAAAATATAACCACTCTCTAGCTCGCACGTGTTTCAATTATATCTCTCTATCGTTATACTTAATTAAGAGTCAATTTTCGTGATGACTTACGACTCATTCAGAGTTAGAGAGAAAGAGATGGGCTTATATAGAAATTTGCATGTAAAAGAGAGAAACTGATAGCTATTGCATGTTTATATTAAAAATGTAAAGTAAACTACGGATTTTACAAATGTCAACATCACACGCGTGGGGGTTAGCTTTTTCTGCTTTATGACAAAAATACATAAAATGCTTAATAGGAAGCAAATGCAACCAAAAAAGCTCACTTAAGTTCTAAGTCTGAGCTAAAAGAGCCGAACACATAAAGGATATATTTTTAGTCTTAGCTGCCTTATTCTCTCTCTGAGTCGTACTGAGCTAAATGAGTTAAAGATATAAAAGGGTTATATATATCCCAAGATCGAAAAGATATAATTCACTCTTTTCTTGTCAGAGGTATATTTTGCCCATCTCTATTGGTTGTCATCTTGTCATTATTGTCACTGTTACTTTGACAACTTTAAATATAATATTATTAGTGTAGCTATAAACCTAGTGCACTCAGCCAATGTTAAATATTATTCAACATAGGCTAGTTTCAACAATTACTCATTAAGAGGTCTTGTGTTTGAGCCTCGGGTTCTATGTTGTTTTTCTAACTTTTAAGCTTTAGCTCGAAGTTTGTATTTGCGCCTGGTGATAGGCAATAGGTTCATCTCCTTTTTAGTTACGGCAGGTGCAACATCACAGGTGAATCATGAAGGTATGCTCCACTTCTCTGCCTATCTGTTCGGGAAAATGTAGTTGCGATGATATTTTTTGGTATCAGAATCCCTTGAGAATATTTTTCGAATTGACGTTATCACTACAGATTCAAGGAAGTGTTTATTCCACTCACTTGCCCTTTGAAGGTGGGTTTGCCTGATTGCTAGGACTTTTTATTAACCCCACTTATGTAATGATCTACACAAGCAAAATCTCAATACGCTTCCGAACTGCAACTCGCCCTATTCACGAAGAGCTCCACATTTTATCCTAACACAAGCACACCGATCTTCTAAAAGTTGATTGCATCCATGTAGTAACAGGACTGTCGTTGTTAGTTAGTTCAGGCTACGAAGATTTTCACTCAGTGTTAATTGGTAACGGGTCTGCAGGAATAGCACTTTTAGTAACGGTAATCTAGTTAAAATATTTTAGTGTAAGTATAGTCAGTAATCTTGTCAGTAGTCAGTAACACTATCGATTAGTATCTGCCCTGTTCGAGGCTGATCATTAACGCATGGCTACTCCTCGGGAAATAAAAGGCTTAGTTTTTTATATTCCAACTCAATTTGTCGTCAAGTGTATTTCATAAGGACCGAATTGTCACTTTGTAGTAGAAATTCAAATGGTTAACTATAACGTTTCAAACATGATACGTTCGCGCCGCCAGCCTCTGTGTATCTTTTAGAATTTATAAGGGTTTTAGCATGATTGTTTGTATCTAAATTATATAACACCAATTACTAAAGCTACTTTGTAACGTAGTTACTAAGGTAAAATTTGTTTAGTACTATTGATTTAATATAATGATTTTTCCCTAGCAACGAAACTCACAAATTGAAAGAAGAAGATAATTCGAATAATTTATTGACAAAACTTTCATGTATGGCAACGAACAGCTAACACGAGTTAAATCGTTACTTGTTACAGTTACTTTTCATGTGCAAGTAAGTAAATGACGATTAGCTGGCTTAGAAATGTACATAAATTCAGTAAATTGTCACTAATATGGAAAATTTGATTTCTAAGAAAAACATTTTGTTTGAAAAGGAATTACTAGAAAGTTACGTGAATAATTACGAGTTCACAGATTCTTTACGCTCGCACCGTCAAACCATAATGGTGAGTCATATATTTTTCGATCTCACCAGTTCTTAGAGAATTAATTTTCTATGAACACAATTTTATGTAATTTATTAAATAGTGTCTTTATTTTATCAATTATTAATAATTATTTTCACCTGAGTTGTATTACTTCAGGTGAAAACCTTAGAGAAAAATAAAAAAACGTGCGAAGATTTAGCATTGATTGATAAGGAAATACTTGAAAAGGAATTTAAGTTATGTCAGCATGAACCAGTGGATGTAGCTAATTTAATGATTGAAAAAGATAAAGATTTTCAAATAAAGACAAAAGAAATAATAAAAACATCGGTGACAAAAATTTGTACTGACAACACAAAAAATATCAAAAACTGCGCAGAAACTCAAAAACTCAACGGTAATAAAGTAAAAGAAATCTCTAATAATGAAATTATTGAAATCAAATGCAAACCAAAACTTTCCGATATTCGTAATGAAAACGATATGCTACACAAGGAAGAGGTAATGTTAGTAAGAGATGAACTTGAATCAAAGCATACATCTCAAAACGATGTAGTATCGAATGACCTCAAAAGAGACCTCCAGTCGCTTTTGATAATGATTGCAATGTCTAACACGTACAGTGAAAAAGACTGCAACAAAACAAATCCAGAAAAGCAAAATGAAGACCTTATGGGAAATCAAAATTGTGAAGATCACATGGGAAATGAAATAAAAAAAACAGTGTTTGCAGAGAAAATGAACAATAATGACAATATATCGAATATTTTAAAGATTGAAGCATTGAAACCGGCATTCCATAAGAGTGGTATTTTAAGAAAATATGCATACAAATGGTTGGATTATGTTAAAAAACGAAGAGAAAGCCATATTCATAGTCAACGTTTAGCAACAATCAACAATTTTTTTGACAGACTCGAAAAAAGAAAGGTAGCCATTAATAAAGCCGCTGAACCGAATAATAAGGCTAAATTGCAAGCTTGCGATTACAATACGTACCAACATAGGTAAGAAATATTTGCATTATATATATTCTTTACGATGGTTTATACTTTAAATCACAAATGTTCAATACTGATATCTTCTATATGAACAACTTATAGCAATTTAATACAATTATATTGGTAGTTAGCGTTTGCATGCAATTTCATTCTCGTCGTATCGTTATTAATTATAAGTACGAATTATAGTCTTCCCTTCGGTTAGGACTCTTCGTAAAATCTGTCTATCAATGAAAGCTCCGTCAAAACCGGTTTAGCTCGATCGTCATCAAACCACGCATCAAGGATAGATAAGTACGACTTTGGTTCAGAACATGGAACTTGGAATCTCTTACTCCCTGATATTCCCCAAAAATCATCACCCTATCTCCATACAATGATGGACATAGTCCTTTCTCAAAGAGCGCGACCGCATGCTGTCCTCGGCTTACCATATCCAGCTTCTGCCTGCAGCCTTTCGCAGATCGTTATCTCACCTGGCTGGAGGGCGCCCTACACTACTTTTACTGACCCCGGTGTCCACCCACCATGGGGCCTGGTAATGTGAAAATAATCAAGGCTATATTTCGAAATCACAAGTAAATATTATAGAGATCTTCCAATCTAAAAATGGACTGTCCTCCACTTAATATTTTTTTTAATGTTTGAAGGAACATAAATATTGCAACATTTTACTCGTGTGCGTTGGACTCGCCTTCACACTAAGAAGTCAACTAATCGAACGATTAGTGCACATTCACTTACTACGGCGTTGACCGCGCGTTTTGTATGAAACGACACGTCCGCTATGTGGCAAAGTCGAGTCTATTGTGCACTGGTTGGTCGACAGATCTGGTTAACAAATCAAATTTATTATGTTTATAATCAACTTTACAAGTCATTGTGTGTCATCTAAATATCTAATTTTCACACACTGAAGGGGCGTTCAGTTTTAAAATAAACGATCTATGTTTCAATATATGTATAAGCTCAAATAGCGATTGTTATTAAAACTGTAGACTACGGAAATTTGTTGAAAACTTTCCGAACAACTGCCTCGTTGTTCGTTTTGGTTGCAAGTGCAACGACACTACTAAACTTTCTAATTTAGATATCCTAGTAGTGGGTCGGAGTCTAGATACGTCCCCGGTGTATGACAATAGGCTCAACACCTATTCCGTAGTGGGACGTTAACGTAATTGGTGAAACGTGGGAATGTTCTACATTACTCTGCCTATTTCTTCGGGAATTACAGGCACGATGTTACGTTTTACTTTCCGAATGTGAATTTCTCTATCAGTATTTAAAAGCCCATTATAATTTTTTCAGGTATAAAGTTCAAAAACATATTATCGCTCTACAAAAAGCTAAATTGGAACAACAAAATAGATTAATAGAGGAACTCAAATATAATAAAATAACTGAGGCTTCCCGACAGTCCCTTGATTGTATGAAAGAAGACGTGAGGCAAACGTATTACGAAATCGACAAACATCTGAAGCCTAAAATAAAATGTTTAACAAACGAATTAAATATACGGGAGATTGAAGGTGGACTACTATTACATTAAATGTCAACATTAAGTTATGGAGTTTTATTTAAGAATTCTAAATGTTTTTTTAGATACGTCATTGGTGCTACATTGTTTAAAAGTGCCACAATTTCTTCAGCGAATGGAGGCTAGAGCTCGGGAAAGAGAAGAAAAACATGCAATGATACGTGAACGACGCAAGCAGATCGAGGAAGAACGCATCAGAATAAAACAAGAGGTAAAGTATAACGGCCAAGCAGACATATTGTGCCTTTCTTAAATAACAAGTAATAAATTTATTTACACAATACAGTCGGAATTAGCGAAAGCCGAAATGGATAGAGAAGAAAAAATGAGGAGAATCAAAGAATTACGAGAGAAACGAAGGAGAGAGAAAATTGAAAACATAAGAAATAAACAATACGCGGAGAGATTGAAAGCACTCATTGTTATGGCGGATTTACATTACGAGAAAAGTTTGAAAATTAAATATGGAATTCGACCTTTGAAACTACTGATGGAAATAAAATGCGACAACGTAGAGAAGGCAAAAGCTCATTATCGATTTCAGACGAAGAAAAATTTATTTTTACATTGGATGTGGCACACTGAGGACATGTGGTATGAGAGGAACTTTAAAGCTGAGGATTTTCATAGGAAAAAAGTGCTGACAAATGCATTTGCGTCCTTAAAAGAAGTAAGAGCTATGAAATAACAACTATCACTGATTGTGTCCGTTTTGTTATTAACGACACTGGTGCTGTTCTAGTTTTATTTTTAGTTCAATACGGCGTTGTAATTACCAGTACACGATAATTTTCAGAATCACAAGGAGTATTTGTTGAAAATGCAGGTGGCTAGAGATTATTACGAACTGTACGTGACGAAATTGGTGTTCAGGGGTTTTAAGGAAGGAATCGTTTTGTTAAGAGAAGAGTACAATGTGAAGTGGAAGAATGCAATAATTTACTATAACAGGTAATAGAGAAATGAATGATAACCAGTCGTCACCTATTATGCCAACTCGCATATGGCAGAACGAATATTAAATATATAATATTTGTTTGCGAATGAACGGCAGGTGTGGTGATATTGTTAGAATGTAAAGTTCTGTAAGCGATAAGTATGATTGAGTTTTTCTTTAACTGACGTAATTGGTCACGACCACGTCAATTAAAGTAGTTAAATAAATTAATAAATGGCTAGCGTGGCAGAATATGGCCTTAACCCTTCTAAGAAGCAACGTGCAAGCTATAAAAGGAATAATGATAATGACAATTCCCATTAAAACTGGATATGTAATATTTTCTTGTTATTGCAGCAATCTTCTTTTCAAGACAATAACGTGCTGGAGAACATTGCCAGCTCTCAACGCACTGAAAAGAGAGCAGGACGCTAGAAAATTGAGATGGAGACATAAAGTCCTACAAGTAGTACCGGACTACATGCCCCCAGAAGATTGAAGATTGAACAAAATAATCGAAAAAGCAATCTACGGCGTACGACACCAGCATAGATCCGCGGCCATTCCTGACAAGTTCTTTTAATTTGACGGTGAAATAAATATTTATAGACGAATTGACATTTATTTTCTTTTATTTTTTATTACTTTCGTTATTTTTTAGTACTTTTTGATATTATTAATAATAATCATTTCTGACATAAGCTCTGTGGTTATACCTTCAACAAGTTAGTCAAGTGGATTACGTAACATTACGCTTGTAATCCCCGAAGAGGTAGGCAGAGAAGTGTAGTTCACTCCTACTTTTCTGGAGTTACGGTTACGTCTCACTATAGAATATAACACTAATATTATTATAAGTACCTATAATTTTATACATATCTTAATTAACCAAAAGCTTCGTAAAAAAAACTCCAAATTCGTCTTTGAGATGATCTTAAAATGATATTTAATAATGCTAAAAAATTTAGTAACTAATGTTACATTTCAATAAAGGAATTTATTCACAATCTTCGGTTTATTCGTATTATCGACAAAGGAACAAACCATCTAAAGCACACGCTAATAACGTTCATTTAAGTATTTTTGTATAACATGTCTATTTATATATTATCATATCTAGGAATGCATTTGTCTCAATACATTTTCTTACAATAAGATAGTAATTCCTCCTCTATTTACAGGTGCTACAAACTTATCTGTGAGTGCGGCGTTATATGAAAACAATGATTCTCTATTACCTATAGTCTATTCTAATTCTATGATCCATCCACAAATAAGTGTCTGTCTATATCAGCGGTCGGCAACCCGCAGCCCGCGGGCCGCATGCTGACTTGAGGCCCGTGAATGTTTTATAAATAAGTTATAAATATCAAACAATGTGTGTATTCAAATTGATTGATTGATTGATTGATTGATTGATTGTGTGTATTCATACTATCCGTAACAGTCCAGTTCCGGTCGAATCCTATTTTTTCATTTATATAGTGTGGATATTTCTGATGGTATAAATAAGGTGCATATAAGAAAGATCTGAAAATGTATTAGAGGAGTTAAGGGCGAATATATTCAAAAGGAGAAATAGTATCATATTTTATTTCATTTTTCTTCTGTCATTCCGCAAACTTTCTGACCTCCCCTCGTATTTGTAATTTTCATTTCTATTATGCAGTGGTTATTATTCTAGCTATAGAGCCCAAACAAACGAACGTAATGTAAGTGTTACATGTACGAATTAAATTCCGTACGTATGTTTATAGCATTTTCATTTTTTAGCATATTTCATATATCATGTAACAATCCCCGAAGAGGTAGGCAGAGGAATGTAGAAACACTCCCACGTTTCACCAGTTACTTTTACGTCCCACGATGGAATAGGTGGTGAGCCTGTTGCCATACACCCCGCAAATATCCAGACTCCGAGCCACTACTAGATAATCTAAATTAGAAAATTTAGTAGTGCCCTATCCGGGAATCGAACCCAGGACCTCCCGTTCCGCAGTCGCACTTGCAACCAACACGACCAACGAGGCAGTCAATGTTTTGTTTTAAATATAATTTACTAGCTTATTTAATTAAATACCTTAATACAAACTAAGCTATTTAAATAGTCGCGTTTACAATAAAATCACATGGTTAATCTGCAATAATCATAACATAACGAACATTTCGAATGTATTTCCCCAAAGGTGTAGGTAGAGCAGTGTAACATTCCCATGTGTATATGATTCTAATATTTTTCTTGTACATTTTGCAATAATTATTTGAACGACATGCCCGCTAGTGACGGAGTTGTTGCAAAAAGGCGGGAAAACCTTACGCATTTAGAAATATATCGCCTTCGTGCCACAATACGACGTTATGGTTTTAATTTGTTTTCGGAAACACTGAACTTATATAACACGTACGAGTATAGCATTATTCTGTTGTTCGAAAATAATGTATCTTTTAGGTTTGATTTAGATGATTAGACAAGTAATATTTTTACTCTGCTTATTGTGAATATTTTTTTATATCTAACCTCAGTTGTATGTATGTATTTATTCAGATCTGGAAGCTATAACATTCAACGTTTGGTAATGACCAAAAATTGATGTTGTTGATAATAATTTTATCTCAAAATAAATAATCTGCTCTCTATCATTTATTCCATAACAGATACCTTATTGACAATGTGATGGATAAACATGTAGAAAATGTATACGATTAGCAGTATGTCAAATACATATATGATAAATAAATAATGTGTGAGTGGGAATCGAACCCACAACCCCTGGCGCCGCAGTCAGTTTCACTAACTATTGAACCAACGAGCCAGTCGTTCATTTAATCCTTAAAATCGCATTATCATTAATTGAGTTATACTAGAATTCCATATCAACTGTAAA
>DWFO01000643.1:0-19048 GCA_018246595.1 Mimoniades nurscia nurscia
CCAGTCCACTGCTGGACATAGGCCTCCCCCAAAAAGCGTCATCGCGTCCTGTCCTCGGCTTCCCGCATCCAGCCTTTCCCAGGTCGTCATCCCACCTGGCCCGAGGGCGTCCTACACTGCGTTAAATAAGTTCGTTACGTTATTAGAATGTATTTATTATTGCTATTGTTCAACTCAATATTATTTTGAAAAAGGAATGAAGTATCTGTTCGCCGCAGTAAGCACATTTCGTCAAGCGGCTACCTTTATTTTATCAATATCGGCCTAAGTCCTTTGCTGGATAAAGGCCTCCTTTAAGAGTTTTTGCCCACCATCCCCACGCTGGGCATGCGAGTTGGGGATCGCGACTTTTCGCACCGCCTGAGCAGGTAATCTTCTTGTTACATTGTGTAAATAATTGAAACAAGAATGTAACCGATACTGAACAATCGTGTTTCAAACCATTCATAGATAAACGTCACTTCAATTGGCGGCACACGACAACAACAACAGCAACATCGACAACAACTCACGTACAATATTTCCCGATAAGGCCGAAAGCCCTGTCGCCGGCACGATTATTGAAATAGTGGAAATGAAAGGAAAAACAAACACGTCACATAAAAACTTACGACATATTAGCGAAGTGGGTGAATACGGTCACCGCGGCGGGTCGGAGCCCAACAAAACAGCCGAGCGCCGGCTACCGGCCGCGTATAATTCATTATTACCAACTTGTTTTTCCGTCAGTTTGTGGCTTCACTACACCAGCGCGTGGAAACTGTTTGCTATGAATTACGAGTAAGTTAGCAGTAGCGAAATTTGTTCCCGTGTGTAATGTCGCTTCAAGTTTAGCTGTTGCCTGGAATATTGCTAATATTGTGAGAGGATATTGGGTAGCGTGGGAAGAGTACGGCCTTGACCGTTCTCGTTCTGAGAATTGACTCGTGAGCAACAGTAATGATGACGAAGTATTCTTAAACGTGGCTCGGTGTTTTTGGACAGCGATTTCAAACCAGGCGTTGTGTGTAGCAAGGCATTCACCAAGAACGCATCACCTATCTAAATCTTAGAGATTTGTAATCGACGCCCTTATCTAAGGGCCGTACAAACAAAGGGTGAATAACTCAGCGCCCGGTACGAATGCCGCAAAACCCGGTAAATCCACTCCGGACAGGCGGACGGATCGCGTTCTGATGTCTCGAGATATCCACCCGTGTCGCCCTCGTGGCTTGGCGATGTTTCATTGTTGTGAAATGAACCACTCTCGAGGTGGCTAATTAATATAGTACGTATATTACTTAAAGTCGTTTAAACACACGTTGGAACTGTGTCGGCAATTGACTTAGCGTGGTGTACTATTTCAGGTCTTCAATGCGATATGTTATATGAATTAATATTTTTTTTTTTGGTAATAATAATGTCTCGAATTAAGCAGAATCTTAGGACAACTCATACAGGGCCAGGATTTGAAATACAGTACAATTTGGGCTATTTTACCAAACCAACTTATAAATTACATATGTACTCGTACATTTCCACATATCATTAGACATAACATAGCAAACCTACATACCTATGTTAGTTTTATGATACGATAATAATAAGTATATATGTATATGTATATCCATCCAGATATCAAGATCTGTAATCAAGAACAGTCAACAAAAAATAATCCGAATTTTCCATGGTTATTAAAACAGTACTCATAATCATGAAACCTAATGCACCATTGAGTTTCTTATACTCGAAATCCGCTTCTCGGCACGACGGTCGCATTGGATCTTGCACCGAAGCCTTCATATGAGCATCGAATAAGACGAGAACTGTTAATGAAAGCGTGCGAGAATAACGCCGATAAAGATCACCGAACGCAACTCGTGTTCCCGAAGGAAAAACGGGAGCATCAGGAAAAACAAAGCGAGAACTCGATCACGTACAAGACTACTAATCCTTAGTCCCCTTGGCGGCCAATAAATATTTTTCACGAAATCCAACGTCCGCGGCGACGCATAGAAACTGCTCTAAATCAGGCAATTATAGGTGTGACCAGTACATATTATAACCGGGGGATCAGGAGTGGAGGACGGTCAGAATAAGGGCCGTTAAGGATATTACGTATTGTGATTTTATTGTCGGCACGTTATCCTCACCTAATATTGCGCTTATGAGCTCCGCGCACTTAGATTGGGTCATAATATATGCTCGGAATGGCTCCATTTATTTTCTTCCTATCTGCGGTTGCGATTTTCACATATGGAATAATGGTTTTTTTTACACGGGCCGAAGGGAAGGCGTTATCTTGCATATTTGTCGAATTAGACGATTCCAAAAACAATTATGTGCGTTGATTGAAAATGCGTTCGTAATACGAAAAGCTCTAGTGTGGATTTTTAAATTTGGAACGTATTTTATTATCATTGCTTACTTGGGAAAGGTAGGAACGATACAATAAGTTGCGTATCGAATAATACTTGTAATGTCTGTGTTATCGCAAAATTCCTCCGACCGTTTTGAAATTAAACCGAGGATGTGTGCGTCATTGTAACAGGAAAACGAACGCGGCGGTGTAAATATACACTTGAAATGTCTTCATGATTAACATCCGACCTCAACATGCTTGCAACTAACTGTGTCAAGGCGATAAAGCGGTTTTGACTGGAATTTGTAAGAACAGCGTTTCATGATACCTATATCTACATATAAATTCTGAGATTTCACAGAATGTATTAAAAACTACATGTTACTCAAATTGTAATTCCATACCTTCATTACGTCCACGTCCACTTAATGAAAGTCATAAATGTCATTAATTTTTTATCGTTACGCATCGATAACATCGATAACGAGAAGGTTCCATTTGATTTTTCACCTGTATTGTTCTAAATTCGATCTGCATACTAATATACTATATGTAGGAGGGGCGTAAAATTATAAGTAGCGGACTGTGTTCACGACAAATACTTAATTTTAAGTAGTGCGCCTTAATCCGCTGGGCGCCTGGTGGCCGGTGGGTGTAATTACGCGATATATCGCCACCGGAGGCTCGACCCTCGACCCTCTCGACCTTCCGTCATCATCGCGTCGCAACACATGGTGCCCGTGCGCTAATTGTTAGGGTCCGATTCTCACTGTTTTTATTCGCACAGTTTAGGGGAGTTGACGACTACTACGACTACTACGACTAGTATTATGTTGTTCGGGGCAGGCGCGGTGCGTGATTCCTTCGGAAGCTTACAGTTTTACGATCGCTGTAACACACAGAGTTGGAGAAAGGTTCGACATGTGTACAATATTGATAAAGACTCCCAAGATATATATGAGTGGGACATTTCATTAGAAGTTTGTAACGTGAGAGCTGTAAAAAAAGGTTCAATGAAAACGTCATTCAATAAGTGATCCATTAATGGAGCCGATTAAGTAGTCTTACCTAAGGTAAAGTTATTGAAGAGATATCAAAAATAATTTTGTACAAGCGCGTTCAGATTAAAAACCAACCATCAATAGCTGAATCATTGAAATGTCATTGTTTTTGTATTTTAGATCGCATTCACATTGTCACCTTGTCTCAAGCCGCTGCTGGCCATAGGCCTAACTTAATGAGCGCAATCGCGCGCTGTCCTCAGCTTGCACTCGCGTTAGGGCGAGATTAATTTTTCATAATGGACGGTGAATAATTAGGCTCTAAATGAAACGGCACAAATCGGCAGTAAATATCACGGTGTCGCAGATGGTGGCAAAACAGTCGGCGCGGCGGGCAGGGGACCGGCGGGGAGGGGACCGGCGGGGAGGTGAGGCGGAAGCGTGTTCAAACACGAGTTACTTTGCTAAATATCCATCCTGCTCTCACATTATTTCATTTGTCAATATGCTTTCCTATTGAAACAAAGGTGTTCTTAATATTTTTACATAGCTATGTTATTTCGAATTTGTTTGTCTGCGGCATGATAACCAGGGAGCTGATGTGACACCTTACAATAAAGTTACAGCAAAGAGTAAACTTAATATTACCTAAGGACGTATTCTGACAGAGTAATTGGATGAAGAAAGTTTGCGGTCAGGGAAAAGTGTATACCTGTATTAGCATATCATTCCTACACGTTGGTGGTGTTGAAGTGTAATCCAGAGGACAGCAAAGTGTGCCGGCACCTTAATGCGGATATCAGCAAAGGGTTGGTCCCGGAGACCCCGAAAGACAGAGCGGTGGCTATCCCAATCGCGATAATAGTCCCGGCGCCATATTGTGCTGATTGCTGACGTGTGCCGAATTTATCCCGCATTAAACACCCGCCTCTCCAGCTGCACGCCCGGGGACAAGCGCTCGCAAGTTATTGGTTCGTTCTCTACATAACTCGGCTCGGCGCCGTTCGGTTGGATCTTTGACACCTGCTGTTGTTACACTATAACAATTATATTAATAATTTGCACCAACTAACAAATTGATAACTGTACGGTAATTACATCTGCATAGTTTCCCATGGGCTGGCTCGTGATATTTGTAGCTAGGAACTACACCCACAACCTTGGATTTAGTACTTAAAGACACTGACCAATGTAATTAATGGCAAGTCTAAATCAATAAATCTCATTGCTACAAGGAAAAACTTATAAAATACTTAGTAACGTGTCTAAGTTGCCTCACGTGTACGAGTTTCCTGAGAAAACCTTTTCAGAGCCGTTGCTGGTCTTAGCGATGCTAGAGCTAATGGTGCGCTCGTCACCATGACACGGATGCAGAGCAAATGACGTGTAAAATCAAGTGACACCGGCGCTCAGAGGACCGATAGCGATGAATTTTCAGGAGCGTTTCCGCTCTATGAAGGACATGGATATAAAAGCCTTCAGGACGAACACTTCCCGCAAGCTGGAAATAGATATTGTAAGCATTTTTGCGCAATACCGTTTTAATTAGTAAATTATTTCTACCGTACTCATTTCTGTCTGTCACAACATAAGGTATATTTATTTATGTTTCTCGTTATTCTGGATTTAAAACTTCGCAAAAAAATTGCTTGGCAAGTTACTGAGGCAATAGACAAAAGATTTTTGATAGCAATTTGCGGTGTTATGATTTTGAATTTCGTTCTAGATATTATTTTGTTCTAGATAATGTTTACTTAAAGCGCTTGCAATGAATGTGTATGATGCTATATAGGTAGAAAATGGCTGCTATGGAATATATTGGCAATGAATCACCAAGCGCGCTGATAAATATGGCGTGCGGTCGTCTGTTAATACGTTTCAGATATTAATTATATTCCTGTATTTGGTTTTGGGGTGTAAATTTAAAATAGATACCAGGGCGGCATGAGAGCGAAGACCACTAATGAGTGCGACAGCAGCGCCGTGCGGCCGCTGCGGTGGGCGTGCGAACTAATTTGCTAGAGTGATGAATTGCCGGCCGAGGCATGTGCTCCTACAGATCTCGGTTGGCTCGTGTGTAACAAACCTTTCTAATTGATATTACCGTATATATTACATTGAATAATACTATCTACAAAAAACAACTTATTAATTTATTAGAGACAGGGAAAACAAAGAACAATTATTTCACCAAAAATAACTCACACACATTTCAACATAGTAGGTAGGTAGGTACATTTAATAAACCACCACCATGCGGGCGTTACTTTGAGAGTAATCGACGAAGTTTCGCTCATAGCTGTCTGAGAGGAGAATTAAACATAACACGGTGTAAGTAATCAAGGCAATTGAATTCGAGTTTTAGGCTTAATCTAAGACAGTCGCAAAGATTAAGATTGTTACATAATATACGAAGACGATGGCAGTTTATCCGGTTTCGCAGCGATTTGTCCTGCGGACCACACCGCCTGCGCGCTTCAAGGCTCGACACACGCTGATAAGCGACTTACTAGGCTTACATAAATACACGTACTCATAAGAGGATTCGATTTCAATGTAAGTGAAAGAAATCGAATATTCTCAACCAATGATAAATTGTAACTTACAGCTCAGTTAAGATTAATTATATTGTACACATAAGCCTCTTGTGAGATTTATTTTTATGTAGGTACGTATTTTGTAAATCAAGAAATTTAAATGCTGGTGAGATCAAATGAACAATTGAAATTTAACTTTATTATTCACACTAGAGTTTTAGGTTCAAATTATACGAAAACAATTGCTTCGAAGATGCTGGAGTTAAATATAGGAATTGTAATGTAACTCTTTATTTATTTATAACTATGTTTTTTTAAACATAGGTGCAGTTTTCATTACATAAAAAGTCCTAGTTAAAATACATCTCAAAACTATTTCGAACGAAATTCTTACCTAAACGACGATAACACGATTTACTAATAAAACTAGCGTCCAATTTAACAAAAAAAAACATTGTACCACCCCCAATAAGACCACACAAATTATTTCACTTCTAAATTTAAACGTTTCGTCGATTAAAAATACACACATTGGTAGAGATTAAAAATATATTTATGGAGAATAACAATAAATCGCGCAATAAAAGCTGCCATGTTTGTTTACGCGCACGTCAACGTCCGCGGGGCCTGTCAAATGATCAAAATTAACGCCACATTAACATTATTTTGAATTTAGAACATTGTATGAGTTAGTGACATAAGTTTCGCCAATATTCAACTGTTTCGGCTGTCACTATTTTTGCAAAGTATCAGAAACACGCTTGTAGTCCGATATTTTAATTTGGAAAGTGTTATAGCTAATGTTATAATAAAATCTGATGTATTTCAAGATTGGAATAGTTTTTGTAATTTTTTTATATGTTGTTTGGTTTCAAGTTACCCTACTAAGTTGTTTTTAGTACATGATCTAGTAGAGTATGTAGATGAAACACAAAGCGCATGCAGCAAGCGATGGTCATAATTGGAGTGTTCGTCGGATTAAACGCAAATACAAACTCGAATCGAGCGCTAAATCCAAAATAAATTGAGCAAGGAATGCGCGCTCGGGAGTTTTAAGAACCATGATTTAAAAAGAAACTTTGTTAACGGTATATGTACTTATATTGTATCTGGTGTCTGTAGACTGCATAAATGCTACATATAAAATAGCTTAAAGCGCTAATAGTTTTCGTTGCAAAATACGACGTTCGGATATTGATATGTACACTTATTTATTTTTTATTTACTGTTACATAAATGCGACATTAAATTAAAGTCTTTCATTGAATTATCAAATGGCTTCCGACATTCTCTATTGAATAATTCTCTATTCTCATTGAAGATTAAATTATGTTGGTCATTAGCTGTCGAAATAAAAACTCAATGCAGACAGAGTCGCGACCCATAGACAAACTGACACACACCCGCCACATACAGGGTGTCGTGTTGAACCTGCGTCCCGTTACATTCTACGGTCATTTGTCAAACTAATGAAGCGAGAATCTGCATTTTAAACATACTCGTAGTCACTAACTGGTCGCTGCGCTGTTGTGACGTCAGAATTCTTTAAAATCAAGCCACATACGTATAAATTTACTTATTTTCTTTTTTTTAATTGGATATAAAAAATCAATACATTTATACTGTTTTTTTTATTTAAATAAATAAAATTGTGCTTTTTTCCTCTGTTTTAATATAATTAGGTTTAAACTTTCATCGTGTAAACCGCCATATTAGCTGGTGCTGGCATAGAAGCAAATTGTCCTCTACATTTTTTGTTTTATACTTTACAAGTCGCAAGGTTTCATTTAAATAAGATTACACACTTAGATCGGGGAGAGCTAGCGGTGACCGACACAGGCTATCCGCACTTTATCAATCGAATTCACATTTTTACTGGCCGTCTCGCGTGTCCCATACTCAAATTAGCGTAGGTTAATCGCAGTGTCGCAATCGGAAACAGCCGAAGCGTGGTTTTATTTAAAAAAAAACCAATGCCCAAGATAACGCCTCCGATTGTGCCGCCATGCTTTTTAGTGTAATTTAATACTTCGTACTGGCTACACGAAAAAAAGATCTAGTATAATCTGTTATTGTTAGTTTCAAAGGTCGTTTTTTGGTTAAATTAATTTGATGCTGTTTTTGATAATCACAATGTGTGCTTTTTGCTATTTTTCAACAAATTATTAAATTCAAAAATTCAAGTGAAATAATTAATTATAAAACGTTAATTTGACGAGATAAGAAAATTCACCTGAACCCACTATAACATCGTATACAAAAATAAATAGAAACAAGCTCGACAATTTAACGAACACGATATTTGAATTTCGAACAACAAAACAATACGCTAAGCGTTCACAATTGGCAGCCCTGTCGTCCGTGGAACGTAATTTATCACGGCCCAAGGAACGAATGAAATAGATAAACACGTGATCGAAGACGCTCTCAGCTCCACCTTTGCCTATCAAAGTTTCCGATATCTTTTAAAACTCAGCGCCATTTCGAAAGATACATTATTTTAATGGACGCGGCGAGTGGATAGTGTTTGTGGCGTGTCTACCTGTGGCACGGTGACGCGAATGAAATATTAAGTGTCTTTTCATTCAATACTGTAATAGGCGTTGAATTTTACATCGTCCATCAGTATTGCACATGGGAAACGAATTTACATGTCTTGCTACATCTTCACATGAATCAAAAAACGCAATATGTAGGTACAGTGTATTTGTTTTTTAAATTACGAATTTTCCTAGTATGTAATTGCATAATAATCATATCTCCTTTGAATTGTTCTACTTTGCACACGGATCTCTTTTCAGACTGAGAAGTATCAAGGCCATAGAGTACTACGCTAGACAAGAGCAGCTTGGCAGATTTCAAGTAAGCGCCTTTCTACATTCTAAGAACATTCTAGAGAATTAAGATTTGCAAGTTACCCTTCTCATTCCATTGCAATCTCCTCTTACACAATTGACTATTTTGTGTGTATAATGAAATGGTTTTTTAATGAAATTGTCGTATCGCAATAATCACCAGAATTCATCTCTACGTACGTGGGTAGATGGACTGGAAACGGGTGGGACGCTCACGATTTGTTACCAGCGTTGTCAATAAGGAATCGCACATGGCAATTTACATCGAGAAATTGGATAAGGACCCAACATTAACGAATAAATTGGACGACGCCATAGCTGCTCACTCTATGTATATTTCGCTCCCCCTCCACCCCTTTCTCATTACGTCATATCGTACGATGTAAATAATTGGACGTCATTGCCCAAAAACAATTTGGACGGCGATATTTTCAGCGGATTAAGTTAGTGTTTATTGTGAAACGCACATTTTTCACGAAAGTTATACGACACTCGATCAGATATGCGATGTAATGTTGCGTCTGATGCCAAGAGTTACAAGAGTTACAACGGCATTAACTCGCGTTGAGACGGCTGGAGGTCGGACGGTGTAATATGCGATGGTCGCAGTTTGGAAAGACTCGTAGCTGATAATATTTTTGGATATCGTGTCCACTATTAAATAATATGGAGTTCTAGATTTAAAGAAATAATAAATAAGAATGGTACTGACGATCTTATGTTGTTTTTTTTTGTTATGAAGAAATGGAGAAAGAGGGAAAATTTTCATTACGCTCTCAATATTTTTCAAGAGACTGTAGGGTTATGTGGGATATTCACGCACTGAAACATCTCGGGCGGTGAACCAACGTGTATCTGTGAACTGCTTGATTTCCGCAGGAACGGACCGAATATGCTAGGTAGAGATAAGCTAAGATAAAAGTGGTCGAATGTAGATCTGGATCTAAAATAACGTAACGTCACGACTGTAATCGCCGAAGAGGCAGGCAGAGTAGTGTAATATATTCCCACTTTTCACCAGTTTACGTCTTCATTATGACAGTTTAATAATACCAAGACTTTCTTAACATTTTAGAAATTTATATGATTACTTTTATTCAATACATATAGTTAATAGGTAAATGCCAAGTTCATGTTGATTCAAATTAATGTTATCATCGACTTTGTATGACCCGTAAATGTAAGACACCGACAGAATTCAAAATATTTCCAAAAATTCGTAATGTTATGTAAACATACTCCCTTATGGATTGATTGTATTTTTCTCGTTTTAAAAGAAACAAGACAATTTATTCCAGTGTCATTTATTTTAATGCGTAAATGCGTACAAATTAATGTACGTTTTCATCACCATCAGCCTATCTCCGTGCACTACTGCACAAAGGCCTTCCCATTAAAACGACACTGAGCTCGATCTTCAGCTCTTCGTATCCAATCGCTGCCGACCACTTTACGTATGTCGTCACCTAACTTAGCTGAAGGTCGTCCTACGCTACATCAACCAAGCCGTAATCTTCAACTGCGATTCCAACGTGTATGTTTTAATATGTTTAAATTAGTATTACAATCAGTTACAAACGTAAACGAACAAAACAAATAATATTAATATGTCTCGAATCCATAGTACTCGTAAGTATTATAACATATAGTATTTTCAAATATCGAACATCAGAACGTACGGTGCCCACTAGCGTCATCTGTCAGCGCACGACGAACGTTATTTCAAAATTCCCGAGTGTTCTAATTACAAATAAAGTGTCACGTTAGAACGAACGACGCGCGGCCAGCGATGAGATGCGTCGATAAAGCGACAACGTTGTCGTCAGCATCAATCATGTCACAATTAAGCTTTTAAACGACTTGGAGATTTATTGTCGTCCACGGGCGATTTATAAAGCGGGTAATTAAACGAAAAAAAAGAACAACACAAATGTTAGGCGATTTGCTGCCAGTGTATTTTATGTTCGTGCAATGGCGAGTAAACACGGTATTAAAATGTATATGTAGTTTATTATATAGAGTATTGTGCATATTGATATTACAAGTAAGTATAATCATAAAAATACCTTACATCTACATACATATTTACTGATAAATATAGGCCTTCATATATAGATTTCATTACATTAGGCTTCATTTACTAATCTCCTAGTACGCTTAAGCATTATATCGTTGTTTCTGTGCCTGTAGCCCTTTCTTTTTTTATACAGATAGTGTATTAAACATATGGATATATAAATGGATATTTGCCATATTTGTAAATACCCTCCCTATTCTTACTGCTCGTATTATTTTTCTACTTGAAGTTAGTGAGCAACATAAAAAAAATCAGTGTTACCGACACACAGCCACTCGACCACTCTCATCCTGTGACCAAGTGAATGCGAGCTCGCAATCATGCAACCCCAGATGATTCGTGTCGATATGTGAAACAAAGGCTGTAAATAAGGCTAAAGCTGAAGCGAGACCATTAGAGACCCTTAGCGGAGCCCGAGAGATGCCGGCGCAGATCTTCGAGTTGCCAGCGTGAAATCATCTACTTATAATGAGATGGTTTGGGTATAGTAAGTGACAATTGCTTTTATTTCTCTGGAAGTTCTTATGTTCCCTGTTTATTCCCTGTTTTGTTACAATTGAATATGCCAAAATGGGAACAATCTTTGGCTAACTTACTCTGGCACATAAATGAAATACAGAAGATGTAACACAAATTGGAAAAAAATAAGAAAAACTAATCAAATACTGAAAATAAATCCGTAAATAATATCGCGTTTTAAGTATTCAAAGTCCTCCGATTTTCCATTTGTATAGCTGTCCCGCTCTCTTATGAGCTCCATGGCAACTCCAGTCATAAGTCTAGTCACATTATCCGAACGCATCAATGGAACGAATACATCCGCCGCGAAATCTCGACAACGCTCCTCTTTCAAATGTTATCCGATTTACCTTCTTTTGTTTTAGTAAATATTGCGCGGTAAATGTTGACGGTAAAATAGTAATTAATTTGTAAAATTGAAACTCTCCTAATAATTGTTCGTTAAGTTATTAGGTTACAAAAATGAAAAAAAAAATAAGATAAAAAAATATAATTAAATGTCACAAAAATACTAATGCAAGAAACATGTTCCGTGAGATATAAAGGAAAACTAGCATCAATCTCTATAATGCGATAGTACAAAAGTTGAAGCTGAAAAGTTCTGACAGACCTGCAGTAATGCCGACTATGGAAAACTGTGAATTCTGTTACGTTCAACATGTTTTTAACCTCATAGTTGCAAACACTGTCAAACAGAGGCATCTTTATTTGAAAGCGTTACTATATCGCCTAGGAAAAGTAACTTTTAAATGGCATTATCGGTGATATTTTCCATCATTCTGGCAATGAAATGTTATCAATTATATTTCGTGTTGCAAGTGGAGAGTTTTAAGAAGCAGATTACAAAATTGTTGACATACAAACACAAATGGATATAGCAGTCGCGCAATAGTTTACGACCCCGCGATGATGTTATCGCGAGCTTTTACGCAGTTTTATGTTAAGTACGACAAATATTAATTGTTTTGTCGTTTCACAACGTTTTCTAGCTAGAAAAAATTTGATATTCGTCTCGATTACAACCATGGCTAACCAGTTTTGTGGATTGACAGAATTCTAGCAATCGAGGTCCATTAATCATGGGAAGGTGCACATGGAATTTTTATATTTTGAAATAAAAACGCATTATGTAATATTATTATGTTTTTGTGGAATCGTAGCTGTCAAAAGATCTGTATCTAGCATAATTAAATAAAAACCCGATAAGTGATGAATATACAATTATAAATTGACATTCCATTTAATTTAACGCGAACTGAATCGAAACGCGATTCTGTACTTTTATTGCGTAAAATTAACAGCGCTGGCGATAATGCAATCATGCAGTAACGGAACGCGAGCGGATGTGACCGCGCGTCTTTCTGTCACAATTAATTTCCGGGCGTTGGAATTGGCGCGAAAACTGTCGCGGCGCGGGGCTATGGCGGGAATTTTAATTACGCACCCGTATTCCGAATACCAATGTCGTCTTGTTTAAATTAAATATAAATTATACGCTCCTAGACCCCGCCTGCTCGCCTGCTATTGCGAACTGCCGAGTAACAAATAAACAGTGGAATTAAGAAGGTTCTCTAATACTTAAAGGGCCATACAATTCTAAAACGGAAATCCGTCTCAATGATACATATTTATTTTCATTATAAAGAACAATAATTATTTCTCGTACACTATTGTAGTGAAATATTTAATGTAATCTAACGAGGAAAACATAAATTACCCAATGTAGTTCTACAAACAAATAGATACAAAGTGCTAAAAACGCTTTTCGAATCCAAATGTCAAGCTTAAATAATATTAACTACTAGAGCCACACAATTTCTTGCGAGACCATTACAGTTTCGAAACAGCTAGCTAAAGAGTGGCAAAACTTATTAATTTCATAATAAAACTCCGCAAATAGAAACTCCAAACGTAATTAGAGGGCAGATGAGGAGCTCGCGACGCAGACGGGTGCACTTCTTACGGCGTTTAACAAACTTTGATAAAAAGATTAAGTATGACAGTTTGAAATATAGCCACCGCAGACGGTTGGAAAAAATAACAGTGCAAAAGTTTATCGGGCGGGGCCGGGCTCCATTGTTGGCAAGTACGGCGAGTTAATTTCGAAAGAAACAGGCGAGGCGCAGGTGTGCCGCCGCCCGTTGTATTAATTCGAGCGTCTCGTCTAATGCCAACGTATGACTGCGTTACGGGACGCAGCTGAGTTTACGGGCGAAGTTAAACGCGTCTCCCGCGCGCCGGGGCTTTGAACAAATCCGAACGCAGATTATGACGTCTCGCCGACTCTGTGACAATCCGAACGCACCCATTACGCGCCTGTACAGAAACGGCGCCATTACCGACCGGCTTTAATTGTAAATTATTGCCCGGGCGACGCTCGTTCGGCCGACGTTAGCTATTAACATAATTGTTTCAAAAGAAACGCAAGTAAACGATCTACTAGAGATCGTAGTAAAGATATTTAAAGTAATTAAGAGGTATATTTGCATAGCGATGCGACCGCGTGACATTTCGTGGACTCGCCATTTTGTTTTTTATCGCCTCGTTCGTCGCTTATCATCTTCTTAGAAAATATGGGGGCGGCGTCCATTAGTTAGATGTAATGTTTTTGTTTTATTGCCATCTCGTTGTGCCGGTTTTACATGAGTATTATTAACCGCGTCGAAGGCTCTAAATATGCATTTTGATGCGTCGAAACGACCGTAATTATCATTCGAGGAGTTGTAAACTTTTGGTTTATTGCTTGTATTACACACCGTTTGAATGTGGAATTGTGCAGTAAAAGTCTATTTTTAATTGGAGCATTTTCATTTTTATGATCTTAATAATCTCGAAAACTGCTATTGGATTTTATTAACTGTCATTATTGTGATAAAACCAGCAAAGATGATCGATGCGTTTTATACGAACAATTAATAACAACCGTCATAATAATGTTTGTTATAGAGCAGGACGATTCTAATTTAAATTTCTATCCCCGTGGCGAGGCGACGGAACCATCGAGATTACAAGTTAACTTTTCCGATCACAACAGCATAGACAAAGGTTTAAATTATACACGGGTGGATTGGCAGAGACGGATTTACCCTTTGACAATCGCCGAGCGAGTTGGGGTGACAAATTGTTATCTGCTATTTCGTTTACATTGCACTTTCGGTCGGTTTATCTGCTTACTTATTCATCAAAACGTAATGCCATTCATGATCGAGCCATTTCGCTGATTAAAAACAATGTTGGCGGTAATGATAGTGCGGGTCGTTCATTTCAATTTGAATTTTGTTTATGGTCTCGTCCTGTAGAACGTTTAAAAAAATATGTTTTCAATTTAAAATTAGAACAAGAAGTAATTAAGGCGGAAGGTAGCGGAATATTAGAAGTTGGAGTAGTGGCCGGAGGTCTAATCTAAATAAGCCGGGACCATAATTCAAAACAAGAGGAGTGCTGATAAGAAAGTTTCATTACCCAAATGGTGAATTTAAAACCGGGCTTAATCAGGTTTATGGAGGTTTATCCGAAATCAAGCGCGCCGGCCATGGCTCATGGCACCTGTGTGTTTAGGCGCAGATTACTTTGCGAAATTTTACGTAAATATTACACGCGTTGGATTCATTTCGCTTCGTCCGGGAAAATTAAAGTCGGGAATTATAAACATTGCGTTCCGCTTACTCACGAGAGCATTTCGAACTTGTAACGACATGTTCCTTTTGTCATCGACATTTTGTATTTACATCACCAACAACATTCATTTCGACTCCATTGTTTGATATTGAACGACATAAAATTGCGCCATAATTTTTTAATTCAAAAAGCGATTCCCTTAACACCCTGGCGTATTCAAAAGCACATACAATTATAATATAATACGATTGTTTGTTTGTGCGTTTCGTTTAACTAAGCCGTATTCGTCGCTTGGCCGCGGCGCCGGGCCGCCACGAGCGGCAGGAGGGCTCTAACCCCTTCGTTTGATAAATGGCCAATTACAACCCGCTCCGTCCCTTCTGTAGCTTGTTGCCTATTTTGAATTGCCTTTGCTTTTTCGTTTAGATTAATATCTAAATAGGATAGATACGGATCCCGCTTAGCTCTATCTGCGTTGTTTTTAAACGTAAATTTTCGGGTGCGCTCTCTGTCTCTCTTTGTTCTCCCCCCGTTCGCCTTTTTCGCGGCCATTGTTCTAGGTCTTAAACGTCTTTGTTCTTGAGAGTACAGGCGCTTTGTGAGGCGGTAATGTCTGTTGATTATAAGGCTTGTGGTCTCCGTAGTTTTTAAGACTCGCTCTTTATGTTTGAAATATCTGTTAGGAAGGCGGATGAAAATATATTTTTTTTAATAGGTTCTCTTTCTCTCACCGAGAATGCCACAAAAATTAAAAAATATTTGGTTTGCTTTGAACAGACGGTCTCCGATGGAACACCACAATTAGCGAATTTTCCTGACATAAGAAAATTTCATAGTGAAAAGTCCCTAAATTTAATACAATTAAATTCAAAAAGAAAGGGAATATACTGTAATGTAAATTACATAACTGTATATTCCCTTTAAATATCATTATCGTTAATTTCATACAGCTCTAGTACTACCATTATTATATTCAAGTCGTAAAATCGAAAAGGCATCCGGGACCGCGTGTTTAGCTCCGCACCCCCAAAGGGTTAGCGCAAAATTTTTACATTATTTAAGGGTCTCAGGTGCTAATATTCGTGAATTCTTAAACTCGTGTCATTAGTTGATAAGGGTGCGCGCACCCCTTGTTTATTCTCTCTATCCGGGCTGTACCTACCAGAGAACCATAATTGCAGTTACGAATAAAAAATAATAAAAATTCCACCTGGCCGCGCTGAGGGATTATTTTCATTTTATTTTATTTAAGCGACATTCAAATTGAAAGGTTACGTTGCAGTGCATTGTCAATGTCATTTTGTATTTATGTCCCCCGGTTATAATTACACGGATTGATTGTTATGTCTCCTGCGTTGGATTTCAAATGTACCTACATTAAAATTAGGAACATGTCATTCATCAACTATTTTCTGTAATAACTGAAAGCTGAAGAGGGGTTTTTCTAAAATTTCATAGACAAAGTCATTATTAGGCTTGTTGGATCAGTGACAATAGCTGAATTGGGGGTTATGGAGTCTTTTCCTATCTAAGACAAATATTATTAGTTCTGTGTCCGGGTATAAAAGTATCTATGTAAACATGCATTTAGTATTGTACATATATGTAGTTTATCAACTGTCCGGTTAGTGTAGCGTAGCATAATTCGGGATCCGCAATCAGTGTTGCCACAGCACATATTTCTATATATCTGGGTTGACTGGTACAGAATGCCATCAAGCATCCGTCTTTTGTAACCTAGTTATAGGTAAGCAATAAAGAATAAATAAATAAAATAAATATATTACCATTCTTGTTTTGCTACATTGGGACGTGTAATCGTCATCACCATCATTATCGTCACCATCTTCAGCGTCATCTTTTAACTGTGCGATGTTCTTCCTTTTAAATCTAGTTGTACTTATTGTATATCATTTACCACAGCAGTTAGTCTCTTGTACAGATAGCATGCATCTAGTCAATGGTCATTATTATTATTATTACATCACGCCAAGTCCTTTCCAGGGTAGGCAGAGAGCACTGGATGTCAAATATCTATCCTTACACACTTGACCTGCTTTACCTATATGTTCTCGTATTACAATATAACGTATCTTAAATTATGTTTAAAAGTTTTCAATTGTAATGTAGGCGCCGTGTGTTACGTTCCGAGCCCACGCAGCCCATTGTCCGGCAATTTACTGTTTTCGCTCGACTTACTACATACTTACTACATACTTTGGGAGATTGTGAAGTAACAAGATGTCGGACCTCGTACGTTTCGTCTTTATTATTTCGATTATCTGTTATCGTTGAATGACTGAGTGAATGAATGACTGTCAAGTATCTTATGAAATATGCAAGTATATGCCAGTTGTACAACGGTGTTGTCTTTTGATTACTGTTTGACACATTGTTCACGATTTTCGTTTACAACGCAGACGGTTATGGGTTCGATTCGCAATGCAGCATAGCAAGCGACGAAATCCGCTGTTGACATGTCTTATTTTGTTTATTTGACAACTACAATTCACTAAAGCATCGACAATGTAGAGCTGAAAACTTAATGTGTTGCATTTGACATCCGATTGTTATCTATGGTGTTCTTTTTTTAAACCAATTCGCGGCCATGATTGATTGCATCGTCCGTTACTTAATTACATGTCACGGGTACCCATTAACACCGCGAGTTTAGACTTTGCTCGTGTTTTTTTATTCTTTTAATAACGAAGTGTAATTACTGGATTCAATCTTTATTAACAGTTGAATATATTTACGTGTATCTTTCAATCAGGTGGTACAATGTTTGCTAAAGAATATAATGTATTTACATATATTGCCAGTCTGAATTCTGATTTCCATTTCTCTAGTCTGTTTCACTGCCTTGGAAGTACTCGTACCTACATACATGACAGTCTAATAGATGCACTTCTAATAGGACTATTATTTTTATTATTGTATTTTCAAGCCATTTCAATAAGCTTACGTAATAAGAGGACCAACTCGCGTTTACAGCCAAACAAACATAGGTACATATAACACACATACAATTTAATGTACTAACGAAGCTGTGTTAACGCTCAAAGAATAACACAAGACCGTATTTAGTCAACTTGAAGGTTAATGTGCGAAATGTGCCTAATGTGTTTCACCTCGAAATATTCGATGTATCGGACACACGTTCATACACGAAAGCCTTAAGTGAAGTCGCTAATGATATACGGGCCGGTGTACACTCCAGCGACGCTGTGGGAGTAGCGAATGAGGAATAATTTATCTCCCGATAACCGAGCGTGCTGGACGAGTGTGTGTGGTCACAGCAAGAAAAAAAATGAAAAAAAATAATCATAATGCCACATTTAAATAACAATACAAGTTATTTGTAGGCATTTAATGACTTAATGAGTTAAAGATATATTTTATACAGAATACGATGAGGCTGGCTGGTATACTGTGTGACGCACACGAAATATCATCGAACGACAATTAATGAGGGAATAAGTTATCTTAAATATCTGGATATGTGCCCGGTGCATGGCAATAGGCTCACCGCCTATTCCATAGTGGGACGTAAACGTAACCGGTGAAACGTGGGAGTGTACTGCATTCCTCTGCCTATCTCTTCGGGGATTACAGGCGTGATGTTACCTTTTTTCCTTCTTTTTTTTACGTTTTATAAACAAATTTGGTTTTTGGCAAACACATATAAAGTAATATAATACAATATTTTCTTTTGTATTTTGTTTTCTTATAAAATGTATACACGTAACATCACGCCTGTAATTCCCAAAGAGACAGGCAGAATAGTGTAGTCCACTCCTACGTTACACCACTCACGTCTCGTCATGGAATAGGCGAACCTATTAGCATACATCAGCCACAAATCCAGCCAGAAAAACAGCTTCAGGCGGGGTTCGAACCCAGGGCGTCTCGATCAGCGAGGCCGTACAATTTATACGTGTGTTAAATGATCAGAAGAACTTTGAGCTGAATCGCTGAGTTATTTATTTATTTTTTATAAAAAATTTAGCCTAGCCTTACAGATAACCTAATTCACTAGACAAGCTTAACTTAATTATAAGTACATATCTTATTTTAGATATTTACATTTGAAGTTTTCC
>DWFO01000644.1:0-19047 GCA_018246595.1 Mimoniades nurscia nurscia
CATTTTTAAGAGATGCGCGCTAGGATTTGAACCCGGTCTCCCGGAGTGAGAGGTCTAAATTCAAACCACTAGGCTATCACTGCCTTCAAGTAAGTTTGTAAGTAACAATAAACGGTAGATAAGTAAATAAAATATAGTAAATAAATGTACATGGTAGGTAACTACTCGTCATCATCATCAATATGTTCTCTGTTGGACAAAGGCCTTCCCGAAACTGCTTAGGTAGGCAGTGTCTTGCCGTGTTTAGTAGCCTCTTACGACTACCCTGTATGCCGTTTGGGTGCTGGCAATGGATTCATTCTCCACCCCGACACGGATAAATGACCGTATATTTATACGGTTTTTTTTTTCAAAATATTCTCCAAAGCGTATTAGATCTTACCACATTGCAACGTCTACGTCAAAGTGGCGTAATATGGTTAATGTAACAAGTTAACGTTTTTAAATGGTTTCGTAAGTATTTAAATCAATTTAATAGCATTCTTTAAATGTATGACGTACCTACTAATAATTCAATATTGTGTTATCCGCTACGAGCGACGCGACAGAGCGCGGTGCCTACACGTCTACCGTATACTCCGTATAGTGCCGTTTATACTATGTATGTATGTTATATGTGTACGTTATTCAGTGTAGATGAATTGATAAGAATATTTGAACTAAATACATTATAATCTATGAGCAGCCGCTAGATTGATATGTGAATTAATTAACTTCTCACCCATTGCCAATGAAATTCAAATACATCAATCTTTACATCACTACGCCGATACTTGCATATTTGGGAGTGACTGTCCTCAGTCATATCAGTATATCAAATTGTTTCTCCTGAAACAATTTGATGTACTTGAGCGCGTTTAACATTAATAATCGGGTTACTACTTCGCTATCGAGAATATAACCATGTTTCAGAATATCGCACTAAGCTCACTTGCTTATCAATTCGTCGTATTCGGAATACTCATATCTTTTCTGGATATTGTCCATTTCTTTGAACAATAAACAGCTATGTTATGTTATATTATAAGCAGTTGCTGTTCACTGTTCGTGAGAAAACTGTTCATTCTAATAAATGCCTGGTTGAAGATTATTACGTTAAGTTTTAAATCTATATTTATTAAGTCTGTACATTTCTTAATTGTTTCAAGTCATATAGGTACATTAATTGTTCAAGGTATAGGTAAATTTTCTCTATGTTTTCCTTAATTTCTACCCTTAGCTTTTACCCAAATATTGTTTAGTATTGTCTGATCATTTTATGGCTTACAATCACGTATAATTTTATAACTTACGATCATTCCAATTCTAATTTTAATTGTAGTACTTAATAATTTAATCCATTGACCCAAAAAACTATTATAGACGCTTTTCAAAATAGAGCTGTCGGGTATAACATCGAAACTTGATTCGTAGTAAAAATTAGAATTCAAACTGTAACCTAGTTTCCTAGATCCAGAAAGGGGCATATGAAATATGCAATTCATTCCAAAGTTCATGCCGGCGCGGCGGGTTGAAAACATGGAATTTTTATCGACATGTGTACAGACCAACGTTCATTAAATTCACTGCGCCTGTAAACAATGTTACAGTCGAACACATTTCATTGTAATGTAATTTTGACGAGAATATTGAAATTAATGTTTTTGTCATGATAAGTACTTAAATGGAATGAAATATGTTTTAACGAAACGAAATATCTTATATAATAACGTTCTACGTTCTTTTTGTGATAATTGTTCCAATTGTACATTACTTTAGCGTTCATATCATTAGTATAGATAATTTGGTTAAACTTTTATTATATTGATATGTTGTCAATACTAACTATATACGAAGAGAACGAACTGGCCAAGAACAAGGTTGTGTAAAATTTTAAACGGTCGGTAATACTGTCAGAGGTCGTAGGGTTTTCTACTTATACCTAACGAACTCAACTTGGAAGAATGTTTCGGCAAAAGCTTAGAAATGCTAAGTAACTAATAAGACTCTTAACTGCAAGTAATCTTTCAGAAAGATGTTGACAGGTCAAAAAAAATACTTTAACAGCGAAAATTCAATCGGTCATCGCTTAAAAATCTTTTTGAGAACCATGATTCGTATCGTATCACTACATTACTACACGTATTTTAATGTAATGTGCAGAAAAACTGAGGGTCATATTTTATTTGCAACTGGCATATTTCAATTTCTTTACGGATTTTAAATTAAAAATGTCAGGGTTTAAAAGTTCGAATTCCACTGAAAGGGGAGGCCAGGTCAAGACGAGGAAGCGCGACGGGGTGCGGGGATCGTAGATGTCCGGATTCGCATGACCTATTTTATGAAGGTTTCAATATTCTTATTATGCTGTAGCAATAGAAGAACAAGCTGCTGTCCAGCGGTTCCAATCAGGTCACACTTTATATAGGTACATACACCACACCTCGCCTGTATGTCGAACTTCTGCCTGCCTGTAATTGGAAAGTTAGATAGAGCAGTGTACTACAATCCTGCGTTTTATCCCAGTTTCTGTAACCCCCACTCCATAGTGGGCTCACCCACTATTCCATAATGGGGGGTGAGTCTATTGCCATCGTTAACACCTATGAAACTCCTTTCTACAATGTGTTAACGAGCGTCGAACAAGTGTCGCTCGACAACGTTCAAACGAACAAGTTTCGTTTCGTGTCGTTTCAAAATGATACCAACATGGTTTGAACTTGAGTGGAAAAAATGACAGTAGAATTACTAAATAAATATATAGAATAAATGCGAATAGTACAACCGGTAGATATAGAGACTTCAGCCAGGAAGATTCGATCAAACCATAGATTTACATAAAAGAGGGTCAAGCCAACATTACCGTTTATAAACGAGCATTTATTAAGTCTTTAATGAAAGTGAAAAATGCGTAGGAAGCCTGTCTGTGCCGCTAGGGAAAAAATCTTTAATGTCTGCCTAATCTACAAAATAAGCGACAAATTTTATATATATTTATATAACTGTAGTACACAACTGTCAATTTTTTAAATTGTACTTTGTAAGTCCCAATGAGTTCAATGAGTGCATCGGCGTCTAACTGCGAGTTAATCAAAATAGCCTGATTATAACGTAATTTCATTATCGGCCGAAAAAGCGTAACTTAAATGTTTGTTCAGTTTTAAGGTCTCTGATTTGGAAAAGCGAGACATTTAAAGGTATCTAAAAATAGCCATCTTAACAGGATGTAGACAGACTGATTGTGCCATAAATAATCGCTGGAAGCACGGTATGTAGCAATTTTGAAATTATACAGCACGGTCTAAATCATTTTCCGAATATATAGATATATACATATAATTAAGCTAACAAAAACTGAAAATAAACCCTCTGAAATGGATATCACGCAAAAAATTGTTGCAGTATACAATTTTACAATTGTTCAGAGTGAAATGTTTTATTTCATACTATTTTTTTGACATCTTCCTTTTCAAATCACACCCATACAGATACACGAGTATATACACCAACAAAGAACATATAGAAAATGTCAGAGGTGAGGACATTGCCCGAGGATTTACTTTTTCTTAACTAGCAGCCCGGGAATTCGCTAGCATTTGTGTTCTGTGGCAGCTGGCATACGAATGGAGTGGGCGTGCTACTTATCTCAACCTTTCAATAATAATTGTAAGCAGTTAAAAGCCATTTGATCTTTTTTTATAATTTTGTGTACTTTTCTCAAAAAGCACAATATCAATTTAGGTGGAGCCTTTATTTCCCACTGTTGGGCATGTTTTCAAAACTTCTTGAAATTGAAGGGTATTTCATACGAACTTTTCTAATTCAGAGTGAGCTCGATTTGTATTCATAAAGTTGTTGGTAGTTGTATAGGCTTTCGACGAGGCTTCCCAAGAATTACTTATCATAATTGGAACTCCGTATGTTTTATGACCTAATACTTTAATTATAATATTCGAACGACTGTGATGATGTTCTTCACACTGGTTAAGACGAAATTATTGAACGTGGACTTGATCTGGACAGATTATTAAATAATTATTTTTTCCAGGTCATTTCCTCTATTTGGCTGTGGACCCTACTATGGAGAATATGGTGATAAAATCACCACCTTTCCGTGGATTATGGGAATTCTGCAAGGTAATTTGATATGTTGCTTATTAACTAAATTATCCTTTGAGGTGATTAATTAAATTTCGGTCAATTGCCAGTTTTGATTGTTCATCATTTTAGAACTGCGTAGAAAATTTAAGAACATTAAATATGCATTTTACAGCAATTCCCTCTTAATGGGATCATCTCGTACTAACTTCCCCTAAATATAGTATTGTGGCTTTAATACTAAGTATTATAACTTTAAAATATGTATCAAAACTTTTCAATGCTATTATATCATTAAAGTTTAATAATTACTACAATATTCCTTAGTAAAATCTAGTTATATTCGATGCAGTTAACGGTTAATTTGCCTCCCTATTTATCTTTACCAATTTAATATTGGCGCAAACATTTATTAAATACACCTTCTTACAGTTCGAAGTGCGGCTTCATCAGAGCAAGATGCAGAACGCTAGCATCAAACTCATCTCCGAATCCACCACGTCGAGATTCCAATGGATCTTGCAAGAGGTGGCCGGAAACAACTTTGAAATGTAAGATATTCTCTACCTTAAAAAGTGAAGCAAGACTGACGCAAAATATTATGTATTAGGTTAACGTGGAAACAAACTGGCATTTTATGGCGGTTGGATGATTATTTCCTTACATACATACATGTCATGTACATGAATATAACACGTTGACAAAGGACGCTTCCATTGCGCTCAATGCCAGGACCTAAATGATGTCTAATTTCAGTTGGCAATCGTTCCGCTTCATGGTGGGCAAGGTGCAGCAGGAGGTGCGTATCATGATCGAGATCGTGAAACCAACATCAGTGAAACTTGGGCAGACGTTGCCCTACATCGCCATAGACAATATTAGAATGGTTGAATGTTTACCGGAACCACCGGTATTCAATGGTCAATGCCAGCACGGCCAACTGAAGTGTCGCATTATGAGTGTAAGTACAGTTTCAATAAAATTAAATTAAACATTAACTATTCTAGTCATTTAGTATGAAAATAAGGACATGGAATTACATCTAAACTGAAGAAGATGGTAACTTAGCCAACGATGCACAATTAAGGTCCGGATTGGTAGTGTGCTTTCGGCTCTAAGCCAATGTATACAAAAATCTCAATGTTTTACAGGATTTTTGGTATATTATACATATTCCTTTTAGATTCACATAGTGTTGGTACATTTTAATCAGTAAATCAACTTTTAAACTGTAATAGTACAATTCGTGTAAAACATAACAAATATGAAGACACAATGTGGAGTGCGGCGTATATTTTATTACATAGATATTGTATTATTTTTATTGTTCCACTGTTGAAATACGGGTCTCCTCCCAGAATAAGAGGGTTAAAGTCATAGAATTCCCACGCTGGTCAAGCAGGGGTTAGGAAAAAAGGGTCTAAGAAAATATGTAGTTAGTAGGTATTCTTATTATATTAGATCTGGATCTCTTGCAGGATTTGCAAAGGGATGGATATTGTTATTTAATATCAAATTTAAATATTTCATATAAAAAAATATGTACACACCTCCTCATGAAGGATGACCTCTATTTTGCAGAAAGAATCCTGTATCAAGTTGCAGCAAGTTTGCGATCTTGTCAAAGATTGCGATGACAACAGCGATGAAAACAAAAATTGCGGTGAGTATTTCAAAATGACAATCATTATAATCATTAATTGTGCAACTTCTCCGCCGAGCTCACCTGAGTACACTATACTAAGTACCATGCAATGCAATTTTATGGGTACGTATGCGGTTAGGCGCGTACAACACAGTAAGAGCGCAGGGCAATGGGATGTCATGAATGGTGTTTTATTTTTCTTAATACTCATACATATAAATCGCATAGTAAGACATAGTCCACTACGTAAGAATCGAACATCGCGCCCGTATCTCCCAGAAGGGGTAAGCAGAGTAGCCTAGTACACTCCCACTCACACACATAACTAAATATGACACAATTAATTTTCAATGAATTACGTAATTTAATTTATTTTTAATTTAATTTTCAATTGTTGCGTAATTTTGAACTAAAGCATGATAATGGTTTGCAGAGAAAATGCCTCCTGGATCTTACTGCAACTTCGAGCATGACGCCTGCGGCTTTCAAAACGTGCCGCAGTGAGTAACGGCCTATTTTAAACAAATATTTTAAATCGCCCATTATAATATCATCTGAAAGATAGGTTGAAACATTCCGATGACAATTATGATAGTAATTTCTTTATCAACTTTTTAAATACTTACGAGAAAATATTTATTTTTAGCCTGCACCATCTGCAAATACACCAATTATTTAGAACGAAAACTGTGTCCTACGAAATCTAGCGAAGACTGCTTTCTAGTTTTTACTTATTCTCGCCGTTTTCCTCTCCAGGCCAATATTGAAATGGTCGCGGCACAGCGGCCCCACGCCTACCGACAAGACCGGCCCGAACTACGACCACACCTGCGGGCCCCCCGACCCCTACGCCACCACGATCCCCATGGTCCCGCCGCTGTTACCGGGCCACATGAACCAATCTACGCCCAGCTGTGTCGGCTACTACTTCTTCGTCAACATGAACGTGACCGGCCCCAATAAGGAGAGAGCCGACTTCGCTTCCACCGCAGTCATGAAAACTGTCATTTTCAATCCACCTCCCAAGGTCCACGGGAATATTACTTCCAGATATTATAACTGTTGTATGGTGAGTGCACAATTCAAGCTTTTTTATGCATGTGATGCAAACAGTTGTGTATATATTTCCTCTAACAGATCACCTTAACTTGTTTGTTGTATTAATTATAATTAATAAAACCAACATAATATAAGATTGTTAATTGAATGTATAACAAAAAATGAAAATGATACTCGTATAAATGCCTCGTTGGTCGTGTTGGTTGCCAGTGCGACTGCCGAACGGGAGGTTCTGAGTTCGATTCTCGGGTCGGGCACTACAAAATTTTCTAATTTAGATTTTCTAGTAATGGCTTGGAGTCTGGTTATGTGTCCGGTGTATGGCAATAGGCTGACCACCTATTCCATATTGGGACATAGACGTAACTGTTGAAACGTGGGAGTGTTCTACATTCCTGTACCTACCTCTTCGGGGATGACAGGCGTGATGTTACGTTAATAAAACGTACTAATATTCCATTACAGCGCTCCCATCTCCGATGTGGTTCAAGACTGTGAGGGATTTCTGTAGCTAAGCAACGCCATTGCCGTCGAAGGCTTGAAATGAATTAATATTGTGTAATTGTATACAATATTAATTACGACCGCTATTTTAAATTCAGCTTGCTTATTATATATCTCTAAAATTTTATTGACCATGAAAGAATGTAATCAAATTGAAATGTAGTTTTTATAGAACAATATTTTCACTTTTTACGTAGGCATCTCTTTTTCAAATGTGTAGTACCTATGTTAAAAGAAGAAACTTTTTAAATTTTTCTTCTATTAAACTTAGATGTTTTAAAACTTTAAGTAAATTTTGCTTAATTTTCAGGATATACTTAAGTTTCATTTTAGCGACAATATTAGATCTTTTTGAAATTGTGTATCTTATTACATTTGCTTTCTCTTACCAATGAAATATACATATTCTACTGCACAATTAGTGTGCACAAATATATGACATAATATGCTAGGTAATTGCATTTTTTAAATCTTTAATCTTCCTGAAAACCAAGAAAAGTTTACTTACGCGGGTTTATTCCAAAATGTAAAATTTCTGAACGTTCCAACATTCCATTCACAGATCAAAATATAAAACTAACTATTAAAATTGCAATTGTAATATACCAGTAAATCACAAAATTATTGTATTGCAAAAATTTTAAACAAGTTACGGAGATTTAGAAAATAAAAGTTTAAATTAAATAAAAAATGTGATTTTTTACGCACTAATAAATTACAATTGCAATTTTTATAAATCGTTTGTTTTTAAAACTATTATAAATTCGAAAATAGAACGCACGTTTTCCTCGATCTTCAAGTAACACAGCACACACACAACACAGGGCACGGTCACGTAAACACTGGTGGATTGTGTGCGAAGGCTCCCGTTATATAGTTGATCCTATTTTAGTTGTGTAACTCGCACAAGGGGGGGAGCTTCCGGGGTAGTCCTTTGAGCTTTTTCAAGAGCTTATAGCACAGTTCACGGTACGATAGAGACGCGTTACGATATATCTCTTTGTAGTTGAGGCGATTATTGGGCTTTAAAAACTCATGTTTCGTTACATTTCGATGTTTCATTTTACACGCAATCCATTCTTTACAGCAAGATGATATTTTACTGTTCATTTTAAGTCAGTTTTAAAAATGTTAATAAACATTATATCATTTTAGGCATCGAAAATGGCAAATCCAGCTTTGTTGATTAAGCTCGATTTAGTGTTTTTTTTATTTCGACCCTTTTATCGTATGTTTGGACATTGGTCTTCCTCAAATGAGAAGATTAAGGCCTTAGTCTGGCACCCTGGCGAAATGTGGGTTGGCAGACGTCACGCCCCTTAAAGAACAGTTGTATTTTTTTAGAATACTAAGTGTGCAGGTTCCTTCACGATGGTTTCCGTCAACGTCATATTTGATATAAAAAACGCATATTTTACATATAAATAGGTACTCTCCAGGATTTGAAACCGGGTGCCCGGAGTGAGAGGGCGTATTCAAATCACTGGGCTATCACTAAGTTACCGCTTAGTGTACTAAGACATATTACACTTAAAACATATTAAAACATTACTTTTTAGCCACAAATAGTAATTATTGATTAAAATAATTAATGTATGTATAGGAATTTCATTGTTTTATTTATTGAGTTGTATGTACAATGTACAATGTTTTATTTATTGAGTTGTATGTACTATGTACAATGTTTTATTTATTGACTTGTATGTACTATGTACAATGTTTTATTTATTGAGTTGTATGTACTATGTACAATGTTTTATTTATTGAGTTGTATGTACTATGTACAAAAGTAAAAGTGCTAGAAAGGACGCTTACAAAATTACTACATATGTTCAAAATTAATTTCGAAAAGCAGACCTTCTATTGGTATTCGGCCACTATGTTGCACATTAACCGGACTTGTTAATAACGCACGGAGCTCAACTCTATTGACCGCGTCGTGCGGTTCACAAGCCTTAATTCTCATTTCCCGTTCTCGTTCCCACTACTCACTACAATACACTCGTTTACTGCAAAGGTAGGACCTTGGAGCACAAGATTACAACGTATCTTCACCATTGCAGACGGCGATTTTTGTGGAGCTTACTAATTGATTATCAACGATGTTAACGTAACTACAGAGTGCCGTTAACGAACGTCGACAGCTAACCTACTCTAAAACGTAAGGTTCATAAACTCTCAAATTTGTTCAAAATTAAGTAGCTTTATTCTTTATAAAATAATAACACAACTGATGAAAGTTATACATCGTTATATGATAGCTGTCATATACTGGCGTGCTTATTTGCAAAAAGGACGCAAAAAAAAAATTAATTCTCCTGCCTGTTATTGTTATTTTATTAGCAAGTAAGTGCCTAACGAGGTAGGCAGGCATCGGGTGCCAAATATCTCTATTATTGCAGGCTTCACATCGTCTATCTACATTAATCACTTTTTTCATACATGCTTGTCTTCAAAATAAAAAAATATAAGTAGGCCATGCTGTGCCACGGCTTCAAACAAATAACCAGCGCGCGGTACGACGTCTACACTTCAACAGTTACGTAACATAACAACATTAAAACAGTTTTCAGTAATGCATTATGAATGTTACGCCCATAAAACGGCCATTGTGAGCGTTAATTCATTTTTTAATTAATTCGACCGAGTTTAGGGTAATAACAATTTGAATCTTACGAGTATGTAACTAATCTAAGTACCTACATATTATAGATAATAACCTGGGCAGCTGGTAGAAACTGCCACTTGGCATTACGAGTAAATCCGCCATTTGTTACCAACAATAAAGGATAAATAAGATTAATAAATAGTAATCAATAAATAAAATGCTAATTTGGTTCATGTTGATACAATGTTTCTTTGAATTTCATTACATTGGTTTTTGCCATTAATACGAACAAAAGAAACATTTGCAAGATTTAACGCAATTTTTTCTTTCCTTTATCAGCCAGCTCTATTCCACATCAGCTTGAGATCAGAGACACGGATAACTCATTAATCCCTAACTTGGCAATCCGCCCAGTGTGGCGGAGTGAGTTCCAGGTCGTCTGCACTTGTGGGAGAGTTCCGCAGTATCGGCAGAGAGCAGAGGGACGAGAAAAGATCTACCATCATAATAATTATGATTTTCAATTACCGATTATGCAATACAATACATTATACAATTATATATTCATAATTGTATCCATCATTACAGCCTACACTCACCCACTCTTTCCTAACTCAAGACCTTTGTATTTTATTATGTTGAATTGAGCTTTAGAATATATCGGCCACTAAAATAGTCTCCGAGCTACTACTGGGAATTTTAGAAAAACCCTATTATACTCTTGTTCGACCTAGGAATGCAATCCGGGATTTTGTGCTCAGCCTTTGCTGTTGTAACCATTAGACTAACGAGCTCCTTGACTTATTTAACATTAAGAAGAATAATATATTGGAGATTTCAAATGTGGTCTTCTGATCTGAAGCTAGGCAGAGCCTGTGCTATATTAACTAGACTAAATATTTAAAACATCATTTTTCTTTTTTCTTGGGTAGACATCGAACTTACAAACCCCTATTATATCTGAGAGAGACACTCACACACCATTGGACCGACGGGTCAGTCAGACGGTACCGCTTTTATGTAACTGACGGGATAATTTGAAAAACTGTACGCCATGACATAAGCGCGATTCTTTAATGTTATAATAATAATATAATTGTATGATTAGTTTTGAATTACGGAATGTGATGATGCTAAAGTTTTTTTTAATATATAGATTTTGGTTCCGTCATCTAATTACTTTAAACTTTAAATGAAAGTAACTATTTGTGTTACAAATTACCGAACATATTGCATAGTGCTATAATACGGCTGGGCTTATGGATTTCGTAAAAATATTTTTTTAATAGCTCTCGGTGCTCTGTCACATACCTAGCTGAGGTTACAACAATATTTTTTTAAGCTAAGCTGAAGCATTTTTGTTTTTTTTTTATATCCGCTACACATGTTAGACACATACTAATAATATTTATTTAGTAAAACTTACCTCCGAAATGGTAACCCAAACCTGCCCCGCGTGCCCATCCGAGGCGATCTAACGTTGAAAAACAATATGATTTATTATATTATGATATATGATATTATATGTTAATTATTATATATATGATATTATATATTAATGATGACGATATAACCGATATGCAATTGATGCTTTTCAGTCCAGGAGCCTTGTTTCTTGGTTTCGTCCATACAAAAACACCGGTACTTAATGCAGTTGTCGACTGTACACGTAGAAGCTTGACACAGAATATTATAACACAATGCATCTTGTGACCGAGGTGTTCGAGTCAGCCGTCGCGATTTCTGCGGGGCTTATCAGAAGATTGTTGTTCGAGCATTCGGGTTCAAAATCAAACGAGTCACGCGAGAGATGTAAAGGTCAGTTCACATAACTGACGGATTTCCATTTGAAAGTCAGTGGGCGTGGGCGTGCAAACCACAGTCGTATACATAGCTTGCATACAAGTATCAGAAGTCCTCGGAACAGGTGTGCATGTAGGGTTGAATGTAGAAGAAGCCTTTTAAGTCTTTGAGAGATATTAGATATTCAGTGCTCTTTGCTTACCCTGTAATGGATACACCGTGATGGTATAATAATAAAATTGAATATTAATGGTATATGTTTGCAATTGGTATGATAAGGATATTCTCATTTGAAATTTTCTATAGTAGCTCGGGGCTTGGGTTTGTACCTGTTGTTTGGTAATGAGCTCAAGGCCCCTGGTGCTTTCTACTCACCTCGTACGCTAACCTGGCTTGATAATATGATATGATAAATGTAACATTAGCCATATTTAACATATACAGTCATGTATGTCCTACGAAAGTTCCTGTGTCATACAGATGTATGTAAATATAACTTTTCATTGATAATTAAAAAGAATTAAATAGTAAATAAATATGTGTGTGTACATTACATAACATGTGTATGTACAATACAGCATTATAGTGATTACAATAGACAAGTTTTGCTTGATTAACGCAAGAATTCCAAGTGTTCTAATTGACTTGTCTCATTATCATTATATCAATCAGTTTTTTCGTTTGACTGTTACACTTGCGTTACTCTCAGAATGAAAGTAATAAGGCAGTAGTTTGCACCGCTGGTCAAGTGTGCGTTGTATCAATATGTATACAACTGCGTCGTTGGTCGAATGCTTGCAGGGTTGACTGCTGATCGAGAGGTTCAATTCCAGGGTGGGTACTGTTGGACTTTTTTAAGTTGAATTTCTAGTTATAATTTCTAGAAGTGGCTTGGAGTTTGAATTTATGTCAGGTGAATGGCAATAGGCTCACTATCTATTCCTTTGTGGGACGTAAACGAAACTGGTAAAATGTGGTCTGAAGATAGGTACTACATTTCTCTATTTATTCTTTGCTACTTGCGTGAGGTCCGTATTTGGGTTTTAGTATTAAGTGATACTGAATATATTTGTAATATATTTTTTGACATAACCCTTTTTTACGTAAAAGTCCCATCAAGTTTAAGAATCAAAAATAATAATTGCTGAAATGTCAGCCGTGAGCACTGTACCTTAATCCCGTATGTGCGCGAACCGGAAACTGCATCGTCCTGATGTTGCACCTATAAATAACCGCGCGACCGGTACACTTCGGAAAGTAAAAGTAGAGATGCAATAATAAAGGATTTGCATTCACTTGTCACATAGCCCTCGAGCGCCGCTTTTGTGACATCGTGGCGCTGGCACCGAATTTTCAGTTCTCAATCATCTCTATCACAATCATTAATCTTTGTCCACTACTGAGCGTAGATTTCTTTAAATATATGGAGTTCGCTCAGAGGATTGTTAAGCATGCTCTAGTCTCTGAAGGTGCCTCTTTCCTCTGGTTCCCGCGATTGCCATAGTCGTACTCTGGACCGTTAATTGAGCGGTTCCAGCTAGCTGCTCGCAACTCTGGAAGGCTCCTTATAGTCGCTGTCACGACAGTCACGATGTACGGTAGATCGTTTCCTGGTCCTGAGCTGCAGGTGCAAGCATAAGCTCTGCCCAGCTCGAGATTAAGAGCCATGTGTAAAGTTAAATACCTATCCGATAAAATAAGTATATTTGGGATCGCTGATTCACATGAAAAACAAAAAGTGTTTATATGCAATAAATAACACATTATCGTTATTACACGTGAAGGCTACATGTTTAAGAGATAATAACGAGGTGTGATCTCGTAATGTTGTCGGCTGTCGCCCGCCGACCTGTTCGGCGAGTGCGTCCACAGAAATGGCGCCAATACTTTTACTTTTAACACTTTGTTCTAGAAAAATCGTCAACATTTTGTCCTGTTGTATTCAAATAACCAATTGGGTATACAGATGCGATGTTCATTGATTTTTATTAACACTTGCGCTAATTTCTCCGATTCTCCGAACACGAGGGTCGTGTTTTGAAACTGAATAACATATATTAACTGTATAAGAAATTTTGTGTCACTTGCATGTGGGAATTTCATCCTCAAATTAGGCAGCGGTTGGGTTGAGTAACTACACACCTCTTAAACTATTATAATCATATCACCACTTATCCATCCTTATCGGTTAGTTAGAGAACATCGAACGGGAAATGACTATCCTTAGAGACCTGATGTGTTTCCACTACTTTCATCACTCTCTTCACATACGCATACCGGTTTTGGAGAATTTTGATTCCGCTATGAGGAATGGCATTCAGTCACATGATTCATTTTGTTAGATTGTTTCGTTAGACTGAACTTCCGCGGAATACGGGGACGGCCACGACGCTGGTGGCCGCGCCAGCCATGAACGATTGGTGCAAATCCTAAATGTTACTTAGTTGAGTGGAGCGGCTTCGTCTTGCCGCGAGATGACACTACCGCGTCTAAGTATTGATTTCGCGTTTAAATATTGTTTTCGCGTATTAATATTTAGGCGTAAGTGACCAGTGTACAGTATGATTACTTTGTAAACGTGAAAATAACGTCACGCCTGTAATTCCCGAAGAGGTAGGAGTGTGGATAGTGCACTTACACGTTTCACCAGTTATCAGTATGTGCTACGATGGAATAGTCCCCTGTTCCATATTGCCATTGGGTAATATTCAGACTCCGAGCAACTAGATGATCTAAGTTAGAAAATCTCAATAATATCCGACCCTGCATTCGTATCCAGGATCTCTCAATCAGCAGTCGACAGTTTACTTAGTAAAGTGATAAGTACAAATGCAGCAGCTTGTAGTTGTCACAAACTTCCTGATTTTGTTTTATTTTATTAATGTTATCTACTTGATGAATTATAATTTAAGAGCTTGTTTATCAATCGATTATATACATATTTAATAAATCCAGAATAAAATATCCTCTTTGTTAATATCACAGTGCTCATAATTTTTAATTTGGCGCGAGAATACATCACGCAACACACGATCACATGACAGTTTTATTCGGCTTCAATGTCAATTGTCATAATTACTTTCAAATAACATAGAACTGGAGAATAACCCCTTTCGAAATCTGAATTTTTCTGCTGGCCTTTGTTCAAACTTACCATAACACGTTAGTTTAGCGTTCATTAAATGCAATTGCAACCTTACAACGAATGCAATTGTTGCAATTTGAATCCGAAACGCAGGGTTACCGCAAGCTGTAGCAGCGAGTCGCATAGCTTAGGAGTCTTCGGCGGAGATTTCCGACGGATAGCGGATTCGAGTCGCGACCTGGCACTAAGTAGCTCGAAATGGATAATTAAGGCGGCATTATTACTTATCCACGCGTGATAGGTCTGAGCGGTTTACATTGGGGAGAAAACTGTATGGTTAAATTGTATAGAGTTTATAGCACTTTAAGTGAAGGTAAAATACAAAAGTACTTAAATTATGTTTCTTATAATTTCAAAACTTTTATCCGTTCTATACCGTTTTCCGTTTATTGTTCCGCTATATGGAACATATCTGCATTACTCTTGAACAACGAGGTCGTGTACTGGCTGACGGGTGAGTCCATTACCGAAACCGGCGCATAAGTAGGAAAAGAGTGACCAATGTAGAAGAAGCACTATAGTCCTGTAAGAACAGAACTATTTGACCCTCGATGCTTACTGTCTATCCCGTAAGGGACCTGGCGTGATGGTATAATAATATGAAGGTAGCCAACCTGGTCAAGTGTGCGCTGGTAGACTTAATAGTCACAGCGGATTCAATCGTGACTGTTAATTTATAGTCACACATTACAATCTAACAACTGCATTCTTGCAGTTGCATGCATCAGTACATATGAATAATTTCCCATATAAATGTCACTAGCAAATGATTGTTCTTTGTGTCGCTTTATGTAAATACAGGATCATATTTCAATGCACTAGTTTTAGGGCGATAGGGACTTTTGTATTAAAAAGCATGTCAAATAAACAGCAGCCCACCTGGTGGCCAGTGGTGAGTCGCGTGAGTCGCGTGAGTCGCGTGTAACGTCGGACGAGCTAATAATTTTGCCGTTTTAAAGGACCCTTTTAAGAACTCGATTTATAGGAGTAGAACTTTTGTAACATATCTAAAATAGCTTGACGTAGCGTAATGAACCAATTTTGAATAAATGATATTTGAATTTGAATTTGAATTCTTCAGGTTTTTTGTTTTTGAATATGTTCTATTGGCGTTTTTCCATCTTGAAAGCGATTGACGGGCCCATTGGCAAGGTTTTTCGTGAACGTCATTGTTAAATTGGGCGACATAAGCACGATTCCTATGAGCATGCGTATACGTATTCATATTTAAAAAATGAATGTAGAAAAGTATCAGTGTCAGTATATACTTATACGAACTGTATCAGTACCTATGTGGTATAACTGCCGTCCGCTTACCGGAATACCGGTTCGGTCTAGTTCGGGATCAGACGGCCGTACGTGGAGATTTCCCAGTATATTTGTTAACAATATTATTTATATATATTATTATGTATTTATGACTTAATCAATATTCTTTATTTATGATTTAGCTTACGCTATTTCCTGATCTTCATAAGGTATTTCCAATATTAATTAAGATAAGGTCGTCCCAGTAAATACATACGTAAGTTGAGTCACGATTGTCCATAGTCTGGAATACGTCTTCGCTTGCAGGTGGCTACCATTGCGTAGAATTTCTCAAACCCACTATTAAAAGACGATTTACGCTCTGCGGTGTCACTTGACGTTACAGTACGCATGAACTCGTATAATTATGATGTTCGGAGGTATTTTGTTTATGAGTTAATTTGAACATTTGGGTAACACGCGAAGAGTCATTAATGGGACTACTTCTGTTACATACGTCCCATAGAAAATTGATTCCCATGCTTTATCGCTATAGAATTTGCTTGTTCTCATATAGGTACCGGGCACAAAACCATACACGGAGCTATTACTAGGAGTTTGAAATTAGAAAAAACCAATGATACCCGACCAGGGATTTAAAACCAGGACCGCCCGCTTAGCACTCCCTCTTGGAACCACTCGATTGATGTATTTTCAATTAATTCTGCTTTTTTGTATCAACGTTCATAGTAGTTAATTTCATATGTAGTTTCAAAAAAAAATATTATAGGCATGAAGTGTACTCCGGTCCAGTAATATTTTATTGTTCATTTCAGGGAAACATGAAGCTGTGATTAAATTAATAAAACGTGACATGCTGGAAAAGCATCAAGTCATTTTATAATCATATTAAAGTTCGCAATACTTATGCATATCGGGATTTCCTTAATATCTCAGCGTGTTAAACATTATAAATAATAATCATAATAAGAACAGTTTTATGTGAACGTACTCGTAAACTATTTAATATTAATTCAATATGTAACGGTGGCCTAGTAGCTCAGAAATAGCCTCCTGCTCCGGGCTCTTGCACTCTAATCTTGTCTCGTAACGTGTTTTCTAAGGCACTAATTCTACTAATTCGTTTCTCGTTTCCTATAATGGAATGATAAAGAGCCTGATAATGATAGTTGATTGTATTGTATGTTCTTTAACATGGTATTAATATTGGAATGGAATTGGTTTTATGTGATGAGGACGTCAGAAATCCCCGAAACCGGGGTGCATGTATGAAGAGGATGAATTTGGACGAAGCATGACAGGTGTGTAAGAATAGATATTTGGCACTCTGTGCTCTTTCTACCCCGCAAGGGACCTGGCGTGAAGACATGTATGTATGTATTAATATCGGACCGAAAGCATACTTTCATCAGTAACCGAAATCGTAACTGAAAGTAACTATGTACCTACTCCAAGTACCTACTCGTAGAATTGTGCATAATTTTTATTTTTATCCTAACATCTTGAGGTTTTCGTAGCTTCATGATATTTTTTTCTATAATGTTTTGTAGATATATAGATAGACGAATATAGATAGACGGTTTCTTATTGAAATTTTTTAATACCTACATTACTTACATAATTTAGAAATTTATAACCGTCCTATTCTTTGGATTCTCCAAGGTTAAGACCCAAGACCTGCTAGCTGCGTCAATATTAAATGTTTTGTTGTTTCGATCTTATTATTATCTTCATCAACCATCGGTTTATTGTCCCACTGTTGGCCCTATAGGTCTCCTTCACGAACAGGTTGTCAAAACCTAAAGTGGGACAGTGAAAAGTATGAAAACTATACCTCCTATAAAATGATTATTAATATACCAATTCAATTTTTAATCATAAACAAAAGTTTAAGGTTACGTACATATTTAAATTGTAGGTTATATGCGTATGTACATATGTATATTAAGTAGTTATTGGGCTTGATAATATCCGTAAGTAATTATATTTCCTTCCAAAATACAATCTTACATTAAGTGTTTTACCTCAAACGGTACCAAATTAGTAATTATACTGCATCTAAAATGATATTGAGATTCATAATGAGGCTTCTATACTAATTAGATTCGAATAACTGAGATTATATTACTGGAATTTTGAGTTCATTATCGTTAGATTCTTCTGTTGTCTTTCAATGTGACTCTAATCTACAACCTAACAAATGTACCTTTATACTTACATATTTCACGTCGCCGTTATACCTTCACAGAGAGTACCTTAAGAAAAAAGAATTATTATTAATAAAGACTCCTTTATTAAACTACACATGGATTAAATGTTCCTAATAGACCAGTTTGGTCGTGGAATTCTATCACCACCTTCTTGCACAGCATCTTGCAATACGGTCCAATGTGGGAATGCATATTATATTCACATACACATGAATATCCATGAAACGATAAAGTATGATAAATTGATCAATTATAAGATGTAATTAATATTCGAAACCTCTCATTGTTCCAAGCAACAAATAAATTAGGATCAAGACTGTGCATCAAATTCGCTTGATTTAGGGTTAGTCAATTGTCAATCAGGCCCATTGTTTGTGTTCAACACTATAATTCATAATTTATAATTGATAATTGTATAAAACAACTTCAGTATTTGTTAATGTTACGAACAATATTAACAGTCAATAACTTATTTCATATTAGTTTATGTGAAGGGAGGGGAAAACGAGTAGATAACAATTACAAATAATCTCTGGCTGTCTGTTTATTAGGGATGAATTTATTGAGCTCAATATAGCTTGAATAAAAATATAAAAAAGTAACATCACGCCTGTAATTCCCGAAGAGGTAGGAAGGGGAATGTATAACAGAGTAAGTAAGTAAGTAAGTAACTTCACGCCTGTAATCCCCGAAGAGGTAGGCAGAGGAATGTAGAACATTCCCACGT
>DWFO01000645.1:0-19042 GCA_018246595.1 Mimoniades nurscia nurscia
ACATATCCAGACTCCGAGCCACTACTAGAAAATCTAAATTAGAAAATTTTGTAGTGCCCGACCCGGGAATCGAACCCTGGACCTACCGTTCGGCAGTCGCACTCCCAACCAACACGACCAACGAGGCAGTCTAATTAACTTGTCTTTATACATATTTTATATTAAAATTATATATTAATGGCTTAATGTAGGTATATGGAATAGAAGTATTTTGAAGCCAAGTTACATGTAAGTCAGATAAGAATAGTTACGTTGTTTAATTTTTTCTTCGTGTGCTATATTGTTTTTTACATATACATACATACATACATGGACTCGCACATGTAATGAATTGTTATTCATAAGGTTTACAGGCAATCTATGTGCCGGACGATGTGCCGATTAAAATAATAACGATATATTTGATTACAAAACAGAGTTTTTTTTTCTCAGTACTCCATTCTCGGTCATCTTCGTGAATGTCCTCATCCATAATATATTCACTATTAATTATCTCATCCACATAAATCAACTATTAATTGACAATGAACAATTCGATAATTTAAATTTAAAAGAACAACGTTCATAACGGACACGCTGTGTTCGCCGGGCAGCGGCAGCCCAGTGGCGGGAAAGTCGGGAAAGCGGCCGCGCACGCGCATCGCCTCGTCCGCGTTCCACAGCGCCTCACGCCGTCCGATTTGTCCTTTCGTCCATACACTAATTTTATGGCCGCTTTAAAAACATAACTAGCGATCGTCTTTTGAAAAAAACAGCCTTGTTGCTTTACGGCAGCAACGTGCGTTCATCGTTGATTACGATTTTGGACTGGGTGACAGTGGGATAGCCAAGTATTTGTTAGTGTTAGAGTGAATGGACTCGCAGCGCGCTTAAAATTATTTTTACAACAACTACTGAGCATTTATTACTTAAGCTGTTTGAGCGTTTAAACTTAGTTTCTTTCTTAAAACATTACTGTAGGTACCTAATAAAAGTTATTGTTAAGAATATAAAATTTCCTGTCATCATCATGGTCAACCATTTCATGATTTCATTGTCGGACACCAATCTGATCTCAGTACGAGAAAAGTAGAGGCTAAGGCCTTCCACGCTGGCTAAGTGTGGGTTGGCAGTCTTTACAGGCCTTAGAAAACGTGATGGAGAATTATAACGTTTACACGTTAACTTGAGATGGTTTACCTTGAAAAGGACATTTTTCGTAAAAAGGAACCCCAGGAGTGAAAGGTTTGATCTTAAACAGTTAGGCTATCATTAATGACAATTCCCAATAATTTACGCAAATTGAATGATTAAATAGTAAACTAAACTCTACTTAAACCAAGCTATGAATTTGGGTGTGTGTACGGACCTGAAAACAGCTGATATGATTAATTCGTTAACATGATTAACAACATATTGCACAACAACTGTATTTTTCTATGTAAGTAAAAAATTAGTTGGGATCGAATGATCGTTTTGACACTTTCCGCAGACACTAATTGTGGACATGTCACATTTTACAAGGTCACAATCTGTTCAAACAACGGCGAGCGCACATAATAAATATTTATTTCAACGGCGGTGATGAAAACGTGTTTAGTTCGACTGCTTCCTGCTATGCTGAAAATCTTATCTTTATAGATAATGTATGACGTTAAATAGTATCTGATAATAAATTATCCACATAAAAGCACGTAGCGCAATACCGTTGATATCCACATGTAGATATATATAATAACAATGCGAGTTAGACACCTACGTGACCCTCGGTTGTTTTAACAAAGAGTATATTGAGTTTCATGAAGTGTTTTGAATTTTATAAGTATTTTTTCAGCGGTATTGTGTGTTTAAATTTTAAATGGGCTAGATAATCTTACGGTTTGCGTAGTTGTATCGGGTCGCTGCACCTTCCGTATCACTTTTCTCTAGCCTCCATTCAACTAAGTATGGGCGGCTGTAACTCATATGTGTACGAAGGCTTAATATTAATTTTTAATGAATATATTTATTTATCTAAACGACAACGGGAAAGATAATGTGACGCGTGTAGCGGATGTTTCAGTAGTTGAGCGCTTCTTATATTTAGTGCAATCGTTCGTATATTTACTTGTGTTTAACAATAGGCGATCATCAAAGTGTTGAAAGCGATGTTTTAAAAAGGCAGTTCGAGTCGGTTTTTTCTAGTTGACACCGGTTATAAATCACGGTTGCCGCGTTTGTTTTACGATCGGTCTATAATCGTCAACTCGGCGGTTTTGCAACGTGGCCGCCACGCCCGCCCGGCTCGATGCGCAGGAGTCGTAAACAGAAGATATAGTCGTACATGCAATTCAGCTATTTCTGTAGCACACTTCCATTCTAGCCGTGTTAGGGTTGTAAATGAATGTTTAATGCTCCTTAACTTCTCTGCAGCAAAAAGGCATGTAGTAAATATATTGTTACGAATACTCGATATCTAATTAATGTTTTCCTATCTGATTACATTCACCTGTATAGAATGAATCTAACGACATAAATATTACCAATAATATTCCTTTGATACATTATTTTGTAATATATATTTTAACTTGGAACAGCCATTTCATCTGCTCGCGAGATTGAAGATATTACCTAATCTTTGTCTGGTAAGTATTTGCGAGCAGCATAACTAAAATATTAGGTAAAAATGGACTAGTTTACTCATCAGAACGCGTATATGACAAATTACAGCTCATTCTATTTTTTTTCTAATTCAGTCGTGTTTAATGATAAGTTAAACATTGCGTTAAAAACAACTACGAGTAGGTATCATATTGTGGACAGGAAATACGTAAATTTGAAACGAAACAATACTTGAACCCAACGTGATAGGTGCGTACGCCATGGTGACTAGCCAAATGTCATTGGATATCTAACAATATACTTGTACATATATTCGTTCAAATAACACTATATTTATAGCTAAATACATATTCAAAACTCAATAATTCCTCTTCAAGTCTTTAACAATATATAAAATATAATTACAGACCTTGAGTTGTACATTCCCTTTGACTAAATTTATTTTTTATGTCATGGGATTAGTTGGCATGTATGGTTTAATTATTTTAACAGCTAAATGATAAGGAAATAGCTCGATTTCTGATACTGGGTTCTTAGAGCCCATGTATTAACAGAAGAGTAAAGATTTTTAAAATGGGTGGTCAAATTGTACAATCTTTACGGCTAATGGACTTCCATATGCAACAGAATTCAGTTGGAGACCATGATTCGTAGATACATTTTCATCAATCGTAACTATATTCGTATAACAAGTTAAACGCAAAATGTTACGCTGAGATTAGTCGATTTCTGTGCCCTCAATGTGTTTTACGGGGAAGTTTTCTTTCATACTGTTCTTTTTCACATATGTAGAAATACCCTTATACGGTTGGAGAAATCTGTCCTTAATGTTCTTAGGAACTTTTTATCACGTTTTCGTGCTACTTGATAAGAAGTACCCGCCATAAATCTATCATTGGTTGGAAATGTCTTGAATTTATGACAATATCGATAATGTAAGTGGCACAGTGTTCTTTATATGTATGGTGCTAATTTGTTTTCTATGTTATGAGATTATTGGTAAGCCTTTCCGAAACACAATAGCTTTTTCCGGAGATGAGATGCTGTACTGTGATCTAACAGATTTACCGAAAATAAGTCTAAAGTTCTTCAAATTTCTCTAGCACAGCAATCAAGTCTAAATAACTGCGTTTCTGGTTTAAAGAGTATGGTCCAAGATCCTTTCGATTGAATTCTGCAAACTGGACATCTGTCAACAAATTTTGTTTAGGAACGGAGACTAGTACGCAATTAAGATTTATTTATTTATTTATCTTATATTGTTGGTAACAAAGAGCAGAAATATCGGAAATAATAAAAGATGGTTATCAGACTTATTGCTAGACAGTCTCATCGTTAACGTGAGATACCATATACCTCATCGCTATTTTTTTAATAAGCACAGTGAAGGGTGGGGGATTAAATGGGTTGACCAAAATGTCAATACTAAATATTGAAACTGATTGTTTAATGCGTGTTTCCGAAGCGTGGAAGTAATACAGTGGATATCAGTGAATAGACAACTAGTATTCCAATAGCTAAGTCACTCATTCGCTTTACACTTAGGAAACAGTGCTGGGATTTCGCAACTAATTTTGGGTGCTATAATTTTGAAGTTTATTTTAAACAAAGATATTAAAATTTTGTTTAGAGCTTACTTGCGGAAATACTAACGCTCGATATATACTACTGAACAGCAGTAACTTTTTGTGCCATTTGGATAAAATTTGCAGTTACACACTATGACAGGGCACGACTTATATTTCTGAGGAATGTAGGATGTATTCGAACCGATCATATCCGAGATTGACTCTACCTATTTTTTTGGTTACGTGATCAAGTAGAGATTCATATAATGCAGTAATTATTCAACATTAGGGGGCATTAACCAGATAACTAGATTTTATCTAAAAATTTATTGGCATATTTTTTTATTCGTTGACAACGTATTTTGGCGGATTGAGTTGTTCTAAAATTTCCATGTAAGCCGGAAAATTAGCATTTTTAATATGTCAACGTAATATCACAACATCATTTAAATATTAAACTTAGCTGCAAGAATGTATATTTTTCTCAGGCATAAATGAGGTTTGAAAATTTATAGCTCCCTATTCGTAACAAGCAAGTTCGGCACAACATTTTTTGATTGTATGTTGTGACAGTGTTCGCAATAAGAAGAATAATTCAAATCTAACATTACCTTCAAATACATTCAACCAGAGTCTGCCTTAGAGTGGTCTTAAGCGGCACATGAATTCATGCAAGTACGTGCGCCCTTAGCAAACCAGTTTCGCGCTTCGCTCGGGAAATATGTCGCCGATCGCGCGCCAACCGGCTCGTTTCCATCACAACGCTACGCCGAATTATTTATATTTTTCGCAATGACCGTGTATATGCGTGAAGTTGTACGTACTTATAATGTAATATCACGAGACGATTTGAAATGCAAGCTTAATCGATTGTTTGTACGTTTGATTTTATCTATGCAGTATTTTTAACTTTATGTTGAAGATTTCATTTATCCTAGCTTGCTATGCTATGCTTTTCGTTGAAGAATATTGTGTATTTTATTGCGAGAATGTTTATCATCATGATAGATAAGTTTTGTGTGGTGAAAACTATTAATTAGACAATTAAAATTAATTAGAATAAGATAGGTGTAAGAAATCTGCTTGCTTCATTACAATTAGTAAATGTGATGAACATTTCATAGAATTACATCCATGTAGCAAATCCCAAAAAACCCGGATGGATTTGTCTCGCGAATTACCATGTATTGTATATTTATTTAGATGACCTTTCTTTGTCCTTATATTAAATTTACTGTTTTTGGTATATCTTGTGTATAGTTTTTATCATTTCAATTGCTCCAATTACAATTTTTCTCATCGTTTATTTTCTTGAAAATATGATCTTCGGATCCTTCTTTGTTGTCTTCATTAATCAATATCAAATATTTTTCTAGATTTAGGGCTTTAGCAGGCTATACAGATTTAAATATTATATATTTCGCCTTGTCCATAAAATTGCACTGTATTGTGTGATATGCAGTTACTTTAGCTGATTTGAATTTTACTTTTTCAGGTGACGTCAGATCCATTGTAGTTTTTATTCATAATAAATTGTATTATGCTACGCTCAGGGTCGGATCTAGTTCCGTAAACTTAGTAGACGTAGACATCTAATAGCAGCATTGTCATTGTCACCTAGAAATAGATTGTAAAGATCCTGCACCGCCGACATGTCGATGGAAACGCTTGTCACGTCAAATCACATGGAAAAAAAATGTGTAGGTACATATTATACACTGACTGTGGCTAATTATTTACATAACTTGTTCTTTTGTTACTAATACATGGAGTTATTTGTTGCTTAGCGGACGAAGTGTAATTTATTATTTGTATTTTGTTTGATTTTACCTGCAATATTTGACTTGTTATTTCTGTTGGTTATTATTGTATTCCTTTGATAATTGTTACTAGTAGTAATAATTATAATACAATAAGTTGATTGTTTATTTAGCGCGTAAAAATGTTCCTTCTCGTTCGTTTTTTTAATCGTCTTTTAGTGCCAACGTGCCACCCGTTTCTGTTAAGCAGTGCATCCTTCGTTTTTTAGGTCTGTAGGGTAAGGAAACACACTAAACTACGAAAGATGAAAGTAAGCATTTACATATTTTCTTATAAATAATAAGTTTACTTCGCAATAAAACTATGTACATTATATTCAAAACAAAAACATAGGCTCTACAACATAATGACAACGAACTAGGATTGACTGTGTCGGAGTTAAGCTTGTAATGATCTTAACGTTATTGCTTCATCTGTTAGTGCTTACATGATTAATAGATCGTTAGCTATTGCGACTACAAAATCTGTTAAAACCATTAAGAAACCAAATATTACTTCTACACTTTGAACTCACTCTCACTCAACTCACGCCTCGAGCGACGAATATTGAGTTCGATAGAAATAAATCGATGATTATTACACTTAATTAACGTGTGACGAGAATTTTATTAGCCGACACGGTGGCAAACAATGATGCGCGCGAAAGGGTTAAGTGTTTTACGAAAATAAAGGCTACAGAACGGGCACAATGACTCAGATGGAATTCAGCGGTGCCCGCCATACTGAGCTTCGTCGGAATCAGAAATACAATCCTAATTATAATCGCACGCATCCGTCCAGCACCTCTATCGGTCTCGAACGCTCCAACAAAATGTTCAGATATTCGGAACGTAATTTCTGCGGTTTGTAATCACAAATGAACGAGATCCCACCGAACGGGCCGCCACTAAACGGATACACGGGAAAAGCGGTGAACGACACGATGTGTTCACTTTCCGTGTTGATATTTGTAAACATGAAACCAAGACTGGTGAAAATAGACAAATGTTATACAGAAACGGAATGAACTGAACGTTTATCGAAAACAATTGCTTTCCATAAAAATGTTGAAATTCGATTTGTAAATTAGAAATATACAATGTATTATTATTATTATTATTTGACGCGTATCATCGGGCTGTCCAGTTCGTTATTATACTGCCACGAATATTTCCAGTGTGCGTTGAATTTATAAATAAAGCAAGAGTATTAGCGAGTGGAGAGTGGCTCGTAATATGTATGTACATAGGAGTAACATTGCCGCATTGCGGTGAGCCGGCCATGTGTCGACACATCGCTTCTGCCCTTTACTGGCGCACCACTCAAATACCTTTTAGAATAGACACGTTATGATTATGTTTTCTGATCTTGCGATTAACATCTACACCTTGTAATATTTAAATGCGGATTAGTGTAAGTGTTAATATACTTTAAATCTTTTACATACATTTAATCAGCTATTTAGGTAATTGTATTTAAATTATTGATGGTTATTTATATTATTATTGTATTCAATTATAATTAAAAGGAAATTGATGACGTATGAAGAGTAAGGCGTGTGTAGTCTTTCGAGGTAAGTATTATATTTACCTGTATCTAATTATCGGCCAAATTGTCGGGAGTCACGGTCCTTATCGAGGGTTACTTTCCGGGTCAGGTAGTTCGCGTTCCATACAATGGTTCCGAGCTCACCGACGCATCGTTAACCTGTGTTTAAAAGACTTCTATTTTTTAAATAAGTTTTGTTATGTATTTGTCTCGCTTGAGACGCGACTGTATCGAGTTTGTAATACATTAGCCGGGCGTTGATTTACATGACTACGTATCGTGGGCGCGTCTATTCATAGTACTAATGTACTAAATATAGTACCGATACCTTATTATTTCTCGCGGCTGACTCAGTTCGTGAGCGGTTTCCACTTTTAAAACAATTATAGTTTTTAAATTTTGTTCACGTTTTCTTTGTTTGTGTATATTTTGGTTCGTCTTTTTTATTTATTTACCTACTGACATATTGCCATAGTAAACGTAATTAATTTCCCATATTTCTTTAAGAAATTCTATGGTGTTAGCGGCACAATATTTCCAATTGGAACTAGTTTGGCGTTGTACGCTCCTTTGTTTAAATGAAGGTACGTTATTGGAATATAAAAATAAAATATGAGCGAGTAGCTAAGGTGGTGGCTGTGCGCAGAGGTGTCTCGTGCGCACACAGCTGCCGCGCGGCTGCGCACGCGCACCCAGTCTCACCTAGCGCACCCGTCGCCGCGGTACCAGTTATAGGTGACAGGTATTGACGAACCGACACATGGCTTATAATACACTATTATCTTAATATCTACACAAGTGCTATAGTAAGTAATACATAGTAGGTAAGTATATTAAATTGTAACGTATTACATGAACAAGGACAATTAATTTATATTGGCCGAAGATACTCATAATTATAAATTTGGATATTTAATCCATTTATGTATTTTTCGTTACGCGTGAAACACAATACTTGAACTATTGATGATAAACATAAAAATGTTATAATGTTGTCGATATTTGGATCCTTCGTAGACAATCAGTTCTGCCATTTCTTATATTTCAACTGTCATGTATATGTATTTGTACGTATATATGTGGTGGATATATAAAAAATAATATTTTTACGGTGATCGAAGAGATGTGTGCATCTGCTGTCGACCGAGCACGTGCACACTTCGGTAACGGCACCAGTTACAAGTGGAAATATTACATTATCTGTCAATTATTCAAAAAAAATTTCATAAACTGCAGTGCTTTTGAACGTTACATAGAACACTTATGTAGATGTAGAAAGAAGGATTTCTAGTGTCATTAAGTAAGTTTGATTATTGGCCAATAAACATACTCGGTAACATCTGTTACTTTACAAATTAAATACACGTTATATTATGGATGAGTTTTTAAACAGGTTTAATATTTAAAAAAATTCCACCGATGATGTTGTTTTTATAAATATACAGGAATATAAAATCGTATCGCACATAAAATCATTCGTATTTTTATAATGCGGATATACGTACACATGTAAAACACATGTGTACGAAAAACAGACGTTAAAGCTTACAATGGTATTTAAATAAAAATTTAATAAGTACCAAATTACTTTGCTAAAAACATTATGGCGGATAAAAGCAGACACCGCTTTGGCTAGTGGGTCCTAGGGCATAGTTCTTTAATAATAATATGTAATAATTAGCAAAGTGACATTGTCCAAAGTATCGTTAAACGTGTGGGAAATACGAGAACCGCTCATGACTTGCACTGCGGGCCAGCGGGTCGGGAGCGCGGCTAATTATAATCGACTAAACATTATCGAGTGCTCGTAACTTAGGGTCGCACCACGGAATGTATTTTTAAATACGCTTTTTCCTCATTCACTTCCTACCTAACATGGAATAGAACCGATCTCAGTGGGTACGTGGTTACTCGAGTTCAACTACGGTTAATGAACGCGCCTTATCACATATTTAGTTCCTTCACAATTACGCTTTAAATTAATTCGCTGCTAATTCACTGAAAATCGTCTCCGATGTGTGGCCGTTTTGTAGTTGAATTGGAAACAGCACCGGTGACTTTTTTATTTGTGACCTGTATTATGATAACGGACCAACCCTACACGCTTTCCGCTTCGGCCAGTGTATGGGCAGTTTTTGCTCCGCATTGCGTGTTGCCACATAAACGGATGTCACAATGCGAATGCGAGCCTTTTGAAAATATGAAATATATTAAGTTACCTGTGCGCTACTTGAATTGTTTTTTGTACAATTTGAATATAATTAAAGTGCAAGGTTAACCAATTTGTCGGACATGACAATTTGATCGATTGTTGACATCGCGATAACAATCTGCCGTTTAAATACGTAAATGTTAAATAAGTCGTATGTCATAATAATTAATCTACCTACTCGTGCTCTATTTATCCAACGTCTTGGGTCGTTGCCAGTCATTCTAAAAACCATACATGATCTCGTTCAAATTTGCCTTCAATAATAATTCCGTGGAACACTACCCGCACGAAATATGGAGTACACTTTGTGGAAATCTAGTACAAATATTGTTAGTGTGTCTGAGAGACATAAATGTTTTAGTTTTAAGTCTACTGTTTTTCTTAGCCGTACATGAAACTTCCGTGTCACTCATCTTACGGATATTAACAATTGAATTATGTATATACATTGGATTTATTATTGTTCACAGTGTTTCTTGGTCTGCCGGTGGTTTATTTGATTGAAGGCATCAGTTACCTTTTATTATTTTTATCGTACTCGTTGAATTAAAATATGGTAGTGATTGAGGTGAGGAAGTAGAAACGATCTGGATTTTTTTTGTCGAAATTTTATTCTTGTTCCGTTATAGCAATACCAGCGTGAAGACGCGCTCGTGTATATTTCTCTGGAAACGTATCACATTGTCGCTGGGTAGCTGGTACTTACAATTAAAAAGCGAAAAGAGCGTGAATTCCGCTGTGAATTTCGAGAAATATCGACGGGGTCGACGAACCATGTCGACGCATCGTGTCCGCGTCTCTTGCTCCGATCTTTTTTTTGTATATTTCGTACAATGCGGGCCATTTATGACGTGATTTAGATGTCGGATTATATATGTATAATGCGCGCTGAGATCATTTTCAAACGAGGTGCGTATTGCCAATGTATCGATTGTTACCTTATTATATTAAGGTATTTAACAGGATTATATAAAAACAAGTTTGTATGTGAGTAATGAATAGTACAAAAATCATCAATATTACGAACGAAAGGCGGCAAACAAACGAAAGTATAAAATGTTTTGTGCGATAAATGTAAACATTATACACAGTTTAGGCTCAGCCCGAGCCCAGCACTCATCGTTCATTGAGTAATTGAGATTAATCAATAGAACGTTACGCGAGTGCGGGCCGCCGCACTTGTTTCTCGTTTAATAATACGCATCACATTGTTACCAAAACTGTATGACGCTGCATCACTTTTCTGTATAGATCTACTATGGAATACTAAATTATCAATATTTTTGTGCAAACTGAGGCATAATTCACTATGCTCCTACATTTTTTGTTTCTGCCTGAGATCCTTGTACTCCACGTTGTATTGATTCCAACAATTCACTGAGCGGGACGGATTAAGATTTCGCGCTATAAATTATGAGCATAGGTACCTAAACACAGGCAAGATGTCTTTGTCGCAACGCAATACAAAAGAATAATACTTTTGTCGATATAAAATAAAAAATTATGATTAACACAAGTTGGAAGGTAGTGAACTCGTGAGTATTACTTGCAGAAGATACCATTGCTGAATCTCTTTCTATCGCTATGTTGCAGTGCGCAGTGGCATTTCAAGTTCATATAAGACCCCCCGCCCCCCCACTTTGTCAGCGAGCGAAGCATCGCGTTTATTATGTAATTAGTTTTATTCCAATATAAATCTGGATGTAGATATTTATTAGCTTTAGGGAAAGTCAAACAATTCAATTTTAAATTGTTTATGTTGATTACTAGGTAAACAAGTTTAACGTGTGTATCGATGTATTTGTGTCTGTCCGTTGCATCAACTCCCAAACGGATGTAATCTTAGTGCGGTTTTGAAATCGAAATCCTTAGCTGTCAACATGGTTCTCTGCTATGTTTGGTGGAAATAGAAGCAGTAATCTTTAAAATCTTCAGCTTTCATTGGAATTAGCACAGGATCTCATGCAATATGAAGCTAATTATCCCGAATTCTGGTTTTTTATTCACACATCATTCATCATCAACTTATTTCCTTCTAGTGCTGGACGCACCGCAGCTACGTGGAGTAACGATATATGCAAAGTGGCTGCTGTTAAAGAGACCTATGAATTCTGGTTAAATATGTTTAATTTCAGTACAATTATCTTTAGGTGATCCGTATACGTATTTTCTATACCTACCACTGCGTAAATTTATCTATCTGCTTTTTCACGCTCTCCCTTGCAGGACAGGCAGACAGGATTATACACCAAGGGAACTATCAATTTAATGTTCCCTTCGAAGCCTGCAAATTACTCATTGTAGCTTGAGGTGAATATTTCTCTAAATGTAACCATATTTTCTATGTCGGGGGTTGTTTAATCACCAGTTACTTTATTTTATTATATTTATTACTTTACAAATTCCAAACATATCATTGTTTTTATTGAAAACAACTATCTTCTCACCGCAGTGTGCTTGACCGCTTAGTGTTGGTAGTTACTGATAATATGTTGTGTACCTACAACCTACTTGACGACTGCTGGATGCATAAAAATAATTCTATAAATATATACATAAAAGAAATAAGTGATTCGATCGCAGGTGACTATAAGTCGGTACATTTGTCGTTAAACGTTTGCCTTACACTTTTCTCTAGATAGCCAAAGTGCTTACACCTTTCCTTGCCGCTTGCGACGTCTCAGAATTTTAATTCAATTAACACCATACGCAATATGTGCGTACTGTGACCTTATACGTGCGCGTAAGTATATATTTGAGTAGCGTTCAGCGACGGAGGCGAACAATAAAAATATCAGCGACGTTGAAATAAATAAAAAGAGCAGCCGGGCCAGGTGCGGCGGGGGCAGGTGGAATAATTGGCAATTCTTTGTCTCGACCGTGCAGCAGCGACGAAAACCTCCAGCCACATACCTTAATTCACTGATGTCTTATTTTACAACTTTTCAAATTAATTTCGTGTTTTGGTTTGTTTGCGAACGAAAAATTTGTACGTACCGAAGCATTATCACAAGCGCTCGCCGCTCGCACAAATATTTGTATATCTCGGTGCGAATCGAATCTAAAACCACCTAAATTAGCTAATTCGGTGCCAGAGTAACAATCTGTGAAAGGTACGTAATTTTATATGACACACAAGGCCTCTGTGTGTCGCCGACGAAATCGTAAAGCAAAAATAGGTGATCGTAAAGTATGGCTTGTATTCGGTTGGCGACATTGATTAGATCGAGATGGCAACTCGCGTGAGTCACGGCCAATTTTCTTGCTACAACGCGTCGGCTGGAAAGCCATGGATGGGGCTTACGGTCTTCTCGCGTATCTATTAACAAGGTCCGTATATTGCAACCCGGAACAACTATGGCGATGTTGAACAAAAGCACTAGAATCTTTGCAGTTTAGGAAATTTTTGACTCTTAAAATTACGATAGGAGGTAGTTTACATGTTGAATGTTAAAACTGTTATACAATATTAAAATATGCATATTGATAGATATATTCAACAAATCAATACTCATCTGTACATATACAATACCTACGCTTTGCCGGTGAGACGTTTGTATATTACATGGATTTGACGACAAGGTCTATAAATATGTACTATCGCTGATAAAAATCTAATAAAGCATGGAGCATGCATTATATGTTATTAAACGCAATAATATAAATAAGTTTTATTAAAGACATGATGAAGCTAAAAATAATTATATTCTTGTTGATACGCCGAGAAAGTAGATATTTTACCTGAGCTTGATTTGGTCTCGTTTAGCGAAAATGTCCCCGCTTTCTCCTTCTTCATACATTCAAATGTCTAATGCGAGCTGGTGCACACAATTCTGTTACTAAATTTGCTTGATTTACAAGTGAATGAAAAAATAAGGATGTATATGTGTAAGGATGTAGGTATGTATTGCAATTGAACATAACATAGCATCACACCCGTATATCCCCGAAGGTGTAGGCAGAGGAGTGGACTATCGTACACTATCGCGCTTCGCCAGTTATGTTAACAGTGGGACGTTGGTTGCTGTTGGTTGGTTGGTTGGAAAAGAGTTGGTGCTGGTGACTGCGTTACGTATGATACGGCTTGGTGGATCAATTAAAACATAACTAATTCTTTAAAAGAACGAGGCTACTTGTTAGGATTCGAAAGATGAAGGTGTAGATTTTATGGGTTATGCTAATAGATGGTGTTTTACAGATATTTTGTGAATGAGTTTATTATTTTACGTAATACTTGACTAGAATACTTGTATAATTACTAACTAACATGGGCGTGTACTATACTCTTCTGTCTACCTCTTTGGGGATTATTGGCGTGAAAGCAGGTTTTTTTATTTGTAATTATTTATAAGTATGGTTCTAACTGAAAATAACCAGTACATTGGAGTATGGATGTGTAGCCTTACCGTCTACTACATGAGACGTGCAACATGGCGGAACGTAGCGGTGCTGCACTCCCTGCTTCTTCTTCGGGGAATTACAGGAGTGACGTCATGTTATTATACTCGTAAGTATATTTATAAAGCAATCGTTAGGGAGGCATCCCGCGGTTATCTTATCGTGTGGTGTGATAATAATTTCAACACGAGATATTGCAATGATAATTTGTTCGATTTATTGAATATCTGCACGGGATGATATGTGATCGTCGTATTTAAAAAGTGTTCACAATGATCCCGCCTGCCTCGTTGGTCATGTTGGTTGCAAGTGCAACTGCCCATCGGGAGTATGATAATAGACTCATCACCTATTCTATAATGGGACGTAAACGTAACCGGTGAAACGTGGGAGGGTATTACATTCCTCTGCCTACTTCTTCGGGGACTACAGGCGTTATGTTACGTCCACAATAATCTTAATATAAATCGATACAGAAAATCACTGTTCTTTTCATTAAATGTTTGTTTAATAAATCTTGTTATTTCATAATAAGTATATTAATATTATTGGATATACATAATTCGTGTTGTTGACATTGAATTAATTAAATATGATTCTAAAGAGCTATGAATACTATATTATTAATAATATACTTGTTTATTTTTTATTGCAATTTATTCAAGAAACATGTGAACAATATGCGACGCAAACAAGTAGGTAAATACATATATGTACATGTTAAACGGATGTTCCCTTTATTTCCGCTGTCAGCACTTTATTTCTAAAGCGGAATAGCAGAATATTGTAAAGTATTGTGATTGAATGTTACACTGGGTATTTTAACAGTTACAATATGTGTAGCATCTCAAATCGTTAATGACGAACGACATACATAGGCATTACACGACATTAGGCTTAGTTTCAACATTTACATAAACGACCCGGATCTATTCGGCGGCGTTAATTAACGTACGCGCGTATTAACCCCGCTATCACATATGTGGCATGAACAATGACGCTAATAATTTAACCATTGTATCTGTACATTGCTAGTGTCAACGTGAGTGAAATTCCGGAAGACAGGAATGTGGGTGAGGTAACCCCATTCGACCGTGCACATGCGCGGTGCCCGCGATTTCTGCTGCAACCCGTCTAAATTGAAACGCTTGCCCGCCGCCACGCCGCGCCGGCCGCTTGGTACGTTTTTACTCACAACATGGCCGCGTGTTAGCCTCCTCCTCGTGTCTATACGTACGTACCAACTCGTCCACTTAGCTAGTACGCATATTATCTCCATTTGCATAGTGTGGACGAGTAGCGGTGTTTATTTCTATGTATAACGCGGTTGCACTCGAAATACGGCATGAGACTGCATCCCATAGTACAGTACGTTTGTTTATTATTCACACGTTAATGTTGCATTTAACTGTGCGGTTAAATAGATTAAAATGCCTGCGGTTGATCTTTTGATTTGTTATACCGTTTTAAACAATACTGATAGCATTTTTAAGACTCTTATCATTAAATTGCTACATTAATGAGTCTTAGTGTATGGTTAATTTCCGTTAACGATGTACCTAATGACTGCCTGGATGGCAAACGCGAATTGCTGAATTCAATTCCCGAGTCATGTGCTATCGGAATTTTTTAACATGAATTTCTTAGTACTAGCAAGGAGACTAAATTCGCGCCCAATTTATGGCAATAGGCTCACCGTCTATTCCATTTTGGGACGTAAACGTGGCTGGTGCAACGAGAAAGTGTACTTCACTCCTTTGCCTACCTCTTTGGGGAATATGATGAGTGTTTTTTTATGTGACGTAAAGTATAAAAATGCCGAGATTCATATTTGGAAACGGTAATTCCATTAACTTCGTTTTCTTTATTATACCTCTAAAAAGTTTTTCTGTTAAGCAGCGGTACATTTATTTCTCTACAACCTCGTATTGGCTATGTTACATAGCTTAAGTGACACAGCAACAGTTTTTTAACATGTCGAAAATCTCGCCGCGCTTTAACACCGTCCAGATAAAAGAAATAATACTGTTGTTGAGTGATACGCGCTCGCCGAGCGACTTGTAGGTATGCACAAATTAATTACAGTCGCCTAAGGACCGTTATCGCGGGACAAGTTAAACTTGATACAGTGTGATAAGTATGTACTTACATTAACATACTTATTAATGCGTTTGTACGTTAAATTCATTATCAGCGGTTGTAAGTGAGGTGTTAAACAGTACCGAGAATTGCATGTTGAGTTTCGTACACGCGGAGGTATTTATTTTGGTGATAATAGTGTTTTATTAACGTGTGACGTATACCATCGACTGCTAGGTTGGCGTGGTAAATGTGGCCTCAAGCGCTACCAGAGCGAGATGAAGCCCGTGATCGATATGGAATGATTACGTGGGCACAGAATGATAGTCATCAAGATGATACTCATACACACACTTACGGAGCATTTGTTCAGTGAATATTTGCAAGTTAATAACGTTAACGTAACATCATGCCTCTAATCTCCGAAGAGGCATTCACAGGAGTGTAGTGCACTCCCACGTTTCAACAGTTACGTTTACGTCCCGCTATGGAATGGGTGGTGCGCTTATTGGCAAACACCGGGCTCATTTCCAGACTCCGAGCCACAACTAGAAAATCTAAATTAGATAAATCCAGTGGTGACCTCTCGATTGACATTCGCGCTTGCAGTCAACACGACCAACGAGGCAAATTAATAGTAGGTAACATTCCGACAATGACTGCCTGGCCGAGTGGTTGTACGTGCGAATGCGGATTAAGAGAATCCAGGTTCGATCGCCAGTCCGGACAAAGTACTATTAGATTTTCCCAACTTGAATTTTCCAGTAGAAGCACGGTGTCAGTATACGGTGTAGGGCAACAGGCTAACCCTTTACTCTATGGTAGAACTTATAACATAACTGGCGAATCGTGGGAATGTTCTGCACTCTTCGGTCCGCCTCTTCGAAGAAATATAGGCGAGGTCGTATTTCTAGTAAATAAATATTAAAAAATACTTCGTCATAATATCATAATTATATCTCCAGAATGTTCTCTAATAGGTGCGAAGTCTGCAGACCCGTACTTGGCCGGCTCTGGTGGATAACCACTGTCAAGCAGTGTAGCTACCGAAAGGGTTAATGATAATAAAAATTATCTGAATATCCTTTAAATGAATTAAAAATACGTTAAATTCATTACATAAAGACTAACAGATGTTAATGCATTCGAAGCCTATTTAAGTTATAACATTGTTTTTTCAATAGAAAATACGCTGTAAAACCGTATACTGAACAACAGATAAAATCGAAATCGGCCTCGCATGTAACAGTTGTAACTGCGACAATGATTTGCCTGTTGCGACTCACGTGTCACTACACACCTAAACGTTACGATAAAAAGAGGAAACTGGTAAATATAATAAATATATTGCTACTATTTTTATATTAATGTACCTATATTGTACCTATATTTAAATGTGTGTTCCCTACACAGTGTGTGTGTGAGTTAATAATACCCTGGCAGTCCGGAAATTCTGGGATGTCGAATACGAAAGTTAATGTCATGTAAATTTTCGTCGCTTTAAAACTTTGACAACAGCAAATCGGAGAATTTCAAAATTTCAGCTGCAGTGTGCTTTAGGTGTTCTCGGGTCGATGCAAGCGCCCATGTCCAGCGACTTGTAATGAATAGATTATAATGGCATGTATCATAAAAATATATGTATGTATAAAAACATGTCACTATCGATTTTATTTACCGGAAACGATGATAGATATCTTACCTCCAAGTCACAATTATAACGCATTTTTGTTGCGTTATCGTAATCAATTGTCGGTAAATGATTAATTTGATATTTTTATTTTTGTATCTTTTGTTCAATAACTTTTCTCGAACAGTGGAATATGTGGATTTTAAAATACACAGCTCCGTGATAAATATTTAGAGACACGTAGGTACGAGTAACACTTATTTATTGTGCTCTATATTTTTGTTCGGAAAATGTTACTTTCCAATATCGATTATGCGATTACAATGTACCTATTAATAAATTGTTAAATTCAGATTTTTCTATGAAGTCGATAAACAAGAATTCTGCGTTTATAAAAATAATATTTCTTAATATTAATCGATATATTCGTACATAGTATGGGAATTAAATATTATGGATACACCTGATTTGATAACTGTTAGACGCAAATATTACAATCTAAGTATACATATCTATATTTAAATATTTTCTCTTACTGTATAGGCAAAAAATTGTTTCGATACTAAATTAAAAGACATAGTTTTACAAGAAATATATAGTGTTGAAGCTTCGTGGGCGATAACGTAGATCAATCAATTTTCCGCAAGGAGATAATTAAATACTGTCATCATAGGCATAAATCATTTGAAGTCTATATCACGATCAATAATACATAATTAATGTTAGCAATTAACATTTGATTTGATTCGCGCTAGTGACATAGCATTTATTAAGTGACATTTTAAAAATTTGTGTGACATTGTCAATGTCTATTGTCTACATGTGCCGTGTTATAACTACAATTGAACGTAAGGCGATTACTTTTAAAGTACCTGTCTCTAAAGGTGCATTTGTACCGTTTGTGTATAAAAATAATGTATAAAATAAAATATTATCGATATTTACAATACAATAATAACAATAATATATTGACAGCCCCATTTGTTGTGTTGGTTGCCAGCGCGACTACCGATCGGGAAGTCCATGGTTCAAATCCCGTGTGCGGCAATATTAAATTTTTCTAATTTAAATTTTCTAGTGGGTGGCTCGGAGTCTGGATATTGGGCATGTGTCCGGTCCATGGCAATAAGCCCACCACCTATTCCACAGTGGGACGTAAACGTAACTGGTGAAACGTGGGAGTGTTCTACATTCCTCTGCTTACCTCTTCGGGAATCACAGGAATCA
>DWFO01000646.1:0-19041 GCA_018246595.1 Mimoniades nurscia nurscia
AATTTTGTAGTGTTCGACCCGGGAATCGAACCCAGGACCAGGTCCCCTCCCGTTCGGCAGTCGCACTCGCAGCCAACACGACCAACGAGGCAGTCTATAGTAAACTGAAGTAGCAATATTTTCCTTTAGATATTTTTTCAAGCTATAAATCAAGACAGTATCCATATACTTTGAACAGGTCTTGAACTGGTCGGTGTACCTTGAAACTTAGGAGGCGTCAATTACAAATGTCGCACTAGGGGTCGGAAATGGGTGGTTGAATCGCTTAATCTAAAATTCGACGACGACGGAGGGTTTCGAAACTCTTGGAGTAAGTATATGAGTTTTATAATTAAGCGTATATATTTACTTTTATGAAGCCAGAAACAGAAAATTAGTGGTACAAAAGTTAGGTTTAATATTAAATTAACAAGCCTACTAATCTCTGTGACAACTAAAGCTGCCGTTAGGTGATAATCAGGATCACGATTGATTTAAGTGTTATTTACTGTAGTTCACAGCACAAACATGTTCTATTATTGAAATTTAAATACTTACTTACTCGTATGTATTACCTACGTATGTATTACGGAACTTCCAGGGACTATTAAGAAAGAACGGAGATATTTGGTAGTTGGTACTCCCTGTCCACCGCGTGAGCGATTTAGCGTGAAGGCAGAATATAACATACGTGCAGTAGGTATGTAAGCTTGTAGAATAGCATAATCATGTCCTTAATAAACGTTTGTATCTGTCCGGTGGGTGAGAAACCCGTCACGGTGTGTGCCGTACTGTAAGCTGATACACCCGCTTATCAGGACGTGATGGCGCGCCGGCCGCCCCATTGTCACTGAAATGTATATCCACGTTGGGTGGCACATATCCCTGCAGGCTTCCAATCTCTAGTAACCGCTTTCATCGGCTTCTTGAGTATGCACGCTTTATACTGCATGTTAATACTTCTTCAAGAAGGTGCGAAGACGGCCCAGGAATCTAGAAGCAGTAATCGTGGTATCAAAGTCCTTTATATGTGCTTGAATAACTTGTCGAATTTCAACTTTTTAGGGATTTCATTGTATGATATAATGTTAATATTTTACATTCAAATTCTTTCTCAACGTTACTCATTTTCATGGGATCTATGTTTATATTTTTAGACGCTGTGTCAGTGTGACAGGCGCAAAGAGAGCTCTCCTTCAAATCCGATAACGCATTGGTCTCTACTCGTATGCAGCAAATGTTCATAGGCGACGGTGGCCACTTCAAGTTTGATTGTTTGTGGGATTCAATAAATAAGAGAAAACAAGACGCGGGAACACCTGGGTGTTACTAACTCAAATTGCAGTGTGAGCCAAAATGAGGCTTGGTGTACCAATTAACGTATACATCACGCCTGTAATCCCCGAAGAGGTAGGCAGAGGAATGCTGAACACTCCCACGTTTTACCACTTACATTTACGTCCCACTATGGAATAGAAAGTGAGGTTATTGCTATGCATCAGGCCTGTCGACTCCGGGCTATTATTAGAAATTTTAACTTGAAATTCTAAGTAAAAAAAATTCAATAGTAGGTACCGATCCGGAATCTGAACAAGGGAACTCTCGATCGACTAATACGTTATAAATGCTCTTTCCGTGTCACGGCAGAGTAGGTCAGAGTACAACTAAGGTAATAGTTAATAACTGATATAACTATCTACAAGGATTGAAGCTAGTTTGTTTATCGACGCCGGTATGACCTAATTGAATCGAGATTCAATTCCATACGCTCTAGAAAGGTAAAAGGTAGAAGGTGAAACTGCTAATAATATGCAAATTTTATTCGGCTACCTTTTTAAAATATTGTTAATGGAAAATGTAGGATAATGAAAGAAATGATAAAATGATATACAACAGTAGTACATAGATTTGTCCATCTATATTTCTTAATATGTACGAGTACCTAGATGCATATCTATACATCTATACAGATAAATAAAATTGAAGTGTCTGTTTGTAATATTAAAATAACCGCTTTTACTAAATGCATATGTACTCGTATGTGTACACGGTACCTACTTGTATCAAAATAACAATTTTTACAATTTTTGTCTGTCTATCTGTTTGTTTCGGTTAATCTCTGGAACGGCTGGACCGATTTTAACCAGAATTCCACTGGCAGATAGCTAATGTAATAAGGAGTAACTTAGGCTACTTTTATTTTAGAATTGCACGCGGATGAAGTCGCGAGCACAGCTAGTAGATTTATATAAGAGGAGACTCAATGTCGGATATATTATGTAAATAAAATGAAACTTGTCAACACAATTCAATCTCACTTCAATCTCATTTTATCATTTGTGCCGGCGAAGGTCAGAAGTCGACGACAATCAGCGAGGCAAACGTTTTAACAGAAAATGTTCGGTAAACACGATTTACGCCCGACGCGAATTAAACTTGAGTCGATTATATTTATTTTACGATTGCGTGATCCTTGTAAGGTCATATGCTTTTTAACGATATATATTTATTAAAATTAAGTTATATTCGCGATACTAGTGATGATAATAATAAAAGCAATAAAGTCGAATGTATCTATGGCGGCCGGCAAGCTATTATAGCAGCCATTTAAAATTTAGGTTGTATTACATTTTAGTTTTAAAATGTAATGTAGTATGAATACTTCAAAATATTCTGCTATTAAATGTATTGTGTCTATATGTATACATATATGATCAAATGATGACCAAAAGGAGCTCAAGAAAAACGGGCTAAGACAGATCCGAAACTATTTAGAATATCTTGGAAATAACCTATTAAACCGGCGCGTAATTTAGTCCTGTACCTACTCAAAAATTTGTCGTTTTTGTATGCTTTAAATTAAATACCGGTTGTTAATGTATAAAAATATTAGTCCGCTTCAAAAACGCGCAACAAAAAACGGCGCATTCCCGAGACGACAGTCTCCTTTAAGTGTCCTTTTTAACTCCATCAGCTGTATCCTCATTATTGAGGTATTTTCGAACGTCTTTCCTCGATCGTAATTAGAAGGCTTCTGTTTTTTATAAACTAAACTGCAAATAAATTGTTGATAGTTTTAGTCGAGATCACCCAGTGTCTGAGTAAGTTTTTCTTAAATGTTACTATCAAATTTTAACCCCTGGAAAGTGATTGTTTGAGGTTTTCTTGTTTTTGTTAACATCTTACATTATTCTACTTAACTATTGTACATACGTATCATAAATATGGATTCAATTTAACTTATATCAGAAATGAAAATAACGAAAAATTATTATTACAAATATAACCCCTACGGGGTTTGGAAATTATGTATGTACTTACCAACTCGTTGGGATAAACTAACTTTAGTTTGGTCGTAATTTAATTGAAATCTTCTTAAAACTTAACACGTTCACAAACAATTGGTTAATATTTGACCATACATACCTAAATATGCCATGATGGCATATAGATTTGTTTTATTATCCAGAGCCATTCAATAAAGAATACCAATCAATTTCTAACAATGGGCTATCTGTAGGACGTTCGTTGTTCCATTTAAAGGGTAATGGGAACAAAGTTGATTTCCTCTGTTAAATCGTGTTCTATTTAGAATAATGGATGCCTTACAGAAAACTCGTCGCGAATTGAGATTTAAGTAAAATAAATACCTCAGCGGTAATGGACTTTCTTGTAAGGGAAATTATAATAACTTTTGTTATTGTATCTTATTCCAGGACCGTCAAGGCTAGCACCGAGTATGAAATATCTTTATCCTTACAGACCGGATGTCTATCTTTTACATTTCATCATTGTCCTTCTATAATATACATTGATACTGGTTTCGGGCATTTGACTTTCTTATCAGCCAGTATTTTGAGATGTACCTAAGGTTCTAAGTAGAAAAGTTAAATAGTTAGATAGAATTATATAAGTAAGAATTTTAATCAATAAAACCCCGTCGACAACCACCCACGCGTTAGCGCTCCAGGATTCGGTACCGGCGAACGTCAGATACCTACTCGTACATACGTAATCCATAATTCAAGGTCGCCGGGCTCTAGCAGAACAATATTAGTCTCGGTACTCGATTATACAATACTCGAATACGTCGTGTGCGTAATTACGTACCCACCTTCTCAGTTTCGAACGTAGCATTCATCGGAATTAAACGTAACATCACGCCCGTAATACCCGAAGAAGCAGGTAGAGCAATGAAGAACGCGTGTCGCCAGTTACTTTTTTAAGTCCCACGATGGAATAGTTGGTGGGTGAGCCTATTGCACCGGGCTTTTACTACTAGAAAATCTAAATTAGAAAAATTAGTAGTGCCCGACCCGGGAATCGAACCCAGGACCTCCCTTTCGGCAGTCGCACTTGCGACCAACACGACCAACGAGGTGTTTTATAGTGACATCTAGTAGTTATTTGAAGAACCATATTAAATTTTCTCAATGACCACATCATAAAGAACGTAGTTAACGAAGATGTTGACAGATGGCGGTTTATATATAAATAGAATTATAGCATTTACTTAATGTGAATCGTTAATCATAATGGGCACGGTTCCGTCGTGTGTCATAACTCATAATTCATAATCGTAAAGGTTAAATATTGTTATGCTATTTTTTTACTTGAGCTTCATGTCCCATTTCGGAAAATGTTTTTCTTATTGGTTGATTGGTCGCGACGGCCGATGTATAACTCCATGTTTCCAACCTTGCGTCTGGGAAATGTTCGATTTTTCTAACTCGAAATTACCATTAGTAGCTTCGAACCTAAATTAGTGCTCGATGAATGACAATAGGCTCACCCTTTATTCCATGGCTGGATGTAAACGTAGCTGGTGAATTGTGGGAGTGTACGAGACAAAAGTGCACACCTTCGGGGACATACATGCGGGATATGAAGTTATTGTTAGTCTATAATCCGTTTTGACTGTTTTTTTTTTACTTAATTGATAATAAAAATTTATTATAAAATTCATAATATTAGGTATAACTTGTTAATTGAAATCCAAACAGTTACAAAATAAATCGACAGGTTTAAGATGTAATGTGATTAGCCGAAATTGCGCCGAGCGCTTTCTTAAAGCGCTTTCCAAACGGACATGATTTCAGTCGGTGGGAATGCATAAGTTGATTCCTTTACCGCGATTCGTAACGTTTCAAAAAGGGAACCAATTTTTCGCGTCATTGGCATTCGCCTCGACTGGCAGACTACTCGACTCCACTACTTCGCCGGGTTCTTGTTCTCCTCCATTTATCACGTCATGAAACGCGAAAAAATCACGGGCTTACTGACCCGTTACATTTCCATTTACAGAGTGTTCTCGCTTATCTCATCCGTGTAACACTCTTTAACGTCGCAGCGAGGAGACGGCGGTACGAAACAATGGCTGGATGTTTCTCTAACCGTGGTATCTATTGCCATTTCTCTCGTCGAAGATATAACAGTGATCTAATCTATGTGACTTTTTTCAGGTATCAGTGACATATTTGTAGTTGAGTATTTGAACTTTTTACCACATTTCAACCTGAACTGTTAAACGATATATGTCTTCTAATAAGTAATTTTGGTCGACCATTTCAGCTGATTGTTTTATTTCACGCTTATGTTTATATGTATATTATTTTGAGACTGGCGTCATGTTCTTGATTTCTATGATACTCAATTTTTGTAAGGTGATAATGATTAATTTCTTTCTGATTCCAACCAGCAGATAATTCCAACCGTCTGCCTGTTAGAGATACTTTTGCTAGAAAAATAACGTAAATTTGTATTTATTGGACTAAGGATTAATTTCAAGTTAAGGTTAAAGTCTTGAATTTTAAACTTCTTTTTAATAACAGTTTCAAAGTTTTTCCCCACATAGCTTTTAGATGTTTAAGTAATAAAATATATTTATAGCGAGCAGGCCGCGGTAAATCCAATTTAAAATCTCTGAGAACCTCACCAGCCAGCAGTGTGGCATATCGGGTGCAAAATAAATATGTATTAAAAATTACTTGCAAGCGTCGTCGTTCTGCTCTTTTATAACTCATGTTATACTGCTCGTAGTATAATTTATTATTTTTATGAAAATTAAATTTAGCATCAGTTCATGTAATAAACCGAATGTAAACTGTGCGAATACAAAATATAAGAAGGATATGTGGTATATTAAAAAATAATTTATATTTTTAATAATAGTAATAATATCTCGGGATCACACACGGCCATCTGATCCCAAAGTAAGTATCAACAGAGCTTGTGGTATGGTAACCAGATGGCCGATAAACTACATACCTATATGTATACATATAAATATATACTTAAACAGATTATTTTTTTAATTATCATTAATATGGACATTAGAGTTGTTGGCTTTCTTAAACTCTATTATTGTTCAAAACTTTTCTAATTTTACAATGGTATTAATTGACCACGAATTAAACTATCCGCACTATAATTCTTTCATAGCTTAAAAATCTCACCGCATTTATCTGAACGTAGGCAAAATTGCATCGCAAATTCCTGCGTAATTGCTGCAAGAATTGTAAAAATTTCAATTCCAGCTGGCCCATTTTGCTTAAATATTCACGTAGACAAAGAACTACAGTGTCACTTGAAATATCCCGTAATGTCCTGAATTGTGGAGCGGAAAGGATATCGTTTCGGATAAGCACCTCGAGGAGTCCTTCGTGCGTTCGGCTCGATGTTGCCAGCGTATTAAAAACAATTTCCCTAAAACAAACACAAATCTCCAGTGATATAGACTATAAGTTATTATTTTTACACTCTGCTTTGTTAATGTATGAACTCTATATAATTTGAGCCTTTTGAAATATAGTTTTTGTTTGTCAAACAATACTGTTTTGTTAGTACGAACATCTGTAAGGCATATTTTTGTGGTGCAAGCAATTCATCTCCGCAATATTTTACAAGAGATAATTTTCTTCTTGCGCTTGCATTAAATGCGTATTACAATTTTAAATCGCTAATTTATTTCAATAAAGCGTTAAAATTTCGCCAAGAAGCGTTTCAGCTTTGGAGAAATAAAATCTTAAACCGTAACTTGGGTAAAAGACACAAATTGGCATCACAGTTTCCGTTTGATACGGCGTCGGCGGAGTTATTTCGCGCATCAGACGAGCGTAAAGAAAATATTTCATTTGCGCCGCGAGCCAGTAAAGCTTGCCCTGATCCTTTTTATGAGCTCCTATTTCACTGGCATGCTGAACAATGAATGTCACTGCTATTTGACACTTACTATATTAAACTTTATACCCACTAGTTCTATACATTGCTTTAAACGTGAGTCGGATTCATTTTTATCACTATATTTGTCTGGATTAAGTGCAATATACTCGTAAACGTATGACATTTTTGTTTTATAAATGTTTACACTCATCAATGAAGTCTCATAAACATAAGATTCAAAATTAATGGGGTCAGTTCAAGCCAACCTAACTGGTGCGTGGTACAGCCTGCCATACAAAAGACGAAGATCTCACTGCTATATGGTCGTGGTATACCGTAATTTATCGTACAGCTAAATGCCCTGGTTATCGACGATTCGAGAACACTCACTCTTTGATAACAAACCCGTATGGCATAGCGGGGACTATGCGAAAAAACATCCATTGCAGAGAAGTATGTACAACAGTGAATAGTGACAGATTGATGATGGAAATTAGTGTTTGTATGAAATATGTCCTATCCAAATAAAACACACATAACTTGTACATTACATACATAAAATATATACATTAAAGATGTATTAGTGAACTCAAAATGAACATCTCAACGGTGCAATTTCCTTTAAACAATCTAAAATATATTATATTTCTAAGAAATATAACCCTGTTCCGCGAAGCTGATTTGTTACGCTATTAAATTGGTATTTACTGTGCACTGAACGATTACGATGCCCTCGAGATCGGCGCTGGCTCGAAGCGCTCCTCTTGATAATACGCGGCGGCAATGTGACCTAAATCATAGCTAGATGCGTGTGAAATTAATTACCCAATAAAGAAGGGTTGGGGGAAGTGTGCAGAGGGAGACTCTAGCGAAGACACGAGGCTGTGGTTGGCCGGTCGCTCGTAATCTTAACTCTCTTCCAATAACGACCAACCGACGGTTGCGTAAAGTGCGTGTTAAATGTTTGACACGTGTTTGAGTGTAGCGTTGTGTAATTTTTGTTTTTTTTTACAGAGACAAACGTATCCGCACATCGTGCTTTTCGCTATCGTATCCCATGATAACATAGTAATAATGAATTAAAGTTATATAACACTAGCTCATGACGTACCTATAGTAAAGTTTGGCGTGATACTGTCTGTATCTGAACGACAAACTGAAATATCACAGTTTTCGATTTGTCTACTAATAAGAACTGTTTAAATTGTAACATCACGCATGTGATCTCTGAAGAAGCACGCAGAGGAGCGTAGTGCACTGTCATGTTTCACCAGTTACGATGACGTCCCGCTATGGAACATGTGGTGAGCCTGTTGCTATAGGTACACGAGGCACATATCTAGACTCCGAGTCACTACTAGAAAGTCTAGGTTAGAAAAAATCTAATATTACCCGACCCGGGATTTGAACCGCAGGACCTCGCTATCGGCGATTGCGCTTGCAACCAACAGCAGTTCATTTGCGACTAAATTATTTATCAGTTTAAATCACCTTTTTTCGGAATAACTCAACTAGTTTCTTACCTATCCAAGGTTATTTATGTGTTACATCAATCGCACCAAGGACGCGATGGGGACGAATTTAAATTTTCTTTCTTCGTATATGTTGTTGTTTTCGGTTCGCTACGGCGTTCATATAACAAATTATTTCTTACATAAGTAACCAAAATATGTAGTTCGACGAAACCTATGAGCTAGAGATTTTCTAATCAAAAAGAAATTTAAAAACCGATTGCCGATTATAATGTACGAGTATGTACCTTAGACATTAACTAACGCGAATACATTGATTACCTTTTTGTAAGTCAGTTTCTTGAAAAAGAATACTAGAGATTTGCGAAATTAAAATTTAAAAATTGAAATACTGGTGATTGAAAACAAAGCGAAAGTGAATATCAAAAAATAATCAGTGCCATTTGCGATAGTCGAAATATTTAAAAAAAATGAAACAAGTGGAAGGGAATGATTATGACTTTTGTAAACCTACAATCTATTATATTTTGTGTGTAATATGAAAGAGAAATAGATATTACCATTATAATCATGCCAGATTTATTACGAGCTAGGCAGAGACCAACGATTACCAAATATCTCTATCAGAACAGACATGATATGCGTCTTTTACATTTATCACTTCCTTACCCGTTTCGAAGACTTCAGACTCTCGTCTGCCAGTAGGTACTACCTATTGGGTCATGATTGTTATGGCACTTTATATTTGTTTTGTCACTATCCAATTTGCCGTTCGTTCTACAAGCCCGAACAATAAGGGCATCCTCTTTCACATTTTTACACCAACAGCTGTATTACGAACGCAGTCGGCGAGTGTCAAATTGCGTTATGAATTTCCCACGTTTCACCAGTTACGTGAACGTCCCCTTATGGAATAGGTCTATGGAGCCTATTGTCCTCCACTAACCACATATCAAGACTCAGAACAACTACTAGAAAATCTAAATTAGAAAATTTTAGTAGTGCTCGACCCGGGAATTGAACCCAGGATCTCCCGAACTGCAGTCGCACTTGCAAACAACACGACCAACGAGCCAGTCGAGTGATGTAAAATGTACTGCAATAAAATAGTATAATGATAACACATATTATATAATATAAACATAGTCGTATCAATTTATTGCACACTTTAATATTAAAGTAACAAAGAATAATGCAGAAAAACGTAGCTAGAATTTGTTGATAAAACTAATTAATAACTAACTTAATTCCTAGTTATCCATTCTCGGCTGTTCCAATGTATATTCACCAGCTGAGTTAAGTGGTATTTAAAGGAGCAAGCTGCATATGTTTGACTTCGTACGTTGACTAATACATCCCAATAGTGGTGTAAATTTTTTGAATGGAATACATCTGTGTTTTTCTTTGGATTTTCCCCATTTCCTAAAACTCTTGCTCAGATCATAAAAATAAATAGAATTAAATGATTATGTTGAATGCCTCATTGGTTGTGTTGGTTGCAAGTGCGACTACTAATCGAGAGGTCCTGCGTTCAAATCTCGGGACGATTTCGAGACAATCACGAATTTGAATCCAGACATCGGCGATCTCTTGGTGAAGCGCATCTCCGTAGTGGTTAATCAAACAGATAAGTACACCACAAGATGGCTGTCCGTTTGACGTTCCGCCACAGTGACACTGACAGTCCACTCTAGTCTATAAATACATACATAGTTCAGCCTCAATCAATGTCGGAGCCTCCATTAAGCCGTCATATAAATGTACAATTCAATTACAAGATCGTGATTTTGATTGAAAAATTTAAAGAATTGCTTCTGTTTATTTATATTTTAATGCTCGACCGTTGTAGGTATTCAATATAATTTAAATGATTGCTTATTAGAGCCTGAATAAAGAGTTTTACCCAACCATGTTTTAACTGTTGAACAATCAAATCAATTGAAGCTTCATTATTTATTGATAAAGTACATTTTAGCGAATTGTAAAGTTAAAGCAAACTTAATTTAGACGATCGTTCAAATATTAGAATAACTCTCCTAAATAACTACGAAATATTTCACGAAAATCAAGTTAGACAAGTTTATATTGGCGAAGTAGAACGCTTTATCCTTCGCTGGTATTGGTTCACTGGTATTTCGTGCGGAAAATTACATGTCTCGGACGTAATCAATAGTTTAATAAAAACGCCACCGCTCGCGTGGCGCCGTTAAATATTTGTACATAATTGAAAATTCTCACCACGTAAGCGTTATTTATTTTTTATCACGTTATTTATTAAGTTTTACACGAAATGTGTGAAATTTTGAAAGCGGTTTATGTCTGTAACGTTTTTGCGCTGTAACTGCGTGTTTCTTGACTGGTGACTAGTCTCTAAATCAATAAACGTCGTTTGCTATTTTTTTATTTAATGGACTGACCATCAATAGCATAATATGTATTAAAAGACACAAAAGTTTCCTTCTTAGATTTACATGAAAATCAAGGTTTAAGGTTTAAGTAGGTATCAATTTTTTTCACTATTCAACTTTATCTGTATTGAAATCAAAATCAAATTACTTTTTAAACTTTGATAACATCACAGAATTTCCGACGGCAGTTGGAATTAAACTTTTACGCAACATTTTTTCCAAAATATCCTCCGAAGTATTTCAATAGGCTGATTGAAAAAAGTTTACATTTTTTTGCTGAAATTGGCAAAGTAAGGGAATGTGATTTATACGCTCCTATGTAGTATGTATGTACCCTATGTATATATGAATTACTTTTCGTTTAAATGAATGTGTAATGATATATTGTGTGTAATTTTAATCATCGTCATCAGCTATTTTATAGCTTCACTGGTGAAGACAGTCTCTTCGCAGAATGCAGTGTTCATAGTTATATCAAATCTTGAACCCGGGACCGTCAAAGCGGCAGGCTGAATTGTGAAGTCTATCTAAAAGTCTGGACTATAAGTGCATACGACAGTACACAAGTTAATAAGGAACATCCAAGATACGACCGCGACTGTCCGCGCCTAGACTAGTGCTAACGTTTTTACGTCGGTGTACTTGGAACTTTGATCACCCTAGTTTCCAACGCGGTGTCTCACGTTAGGTTAAAACACTGAAACTTTTTATGCAGAAGATCTGAAGTTGTTAGTTAAATGCAAATTGGAAAAGTTTAATTTATGTGCAGTTTTAGGAAATCTATTATGTCCCCGCTGGTCGTTACACGTGTAGGAAGTGTTTTTTTGCCCGCGGACATAAATCGGGACCCCTTATATTGTTCGCGTAACTTATGACGAACTTTCTGTAGAATGCGTGATGGAAGACGTACTTTTTCTAACGACCAAGCGTTGTGGCTTTGTTATGGAGTTTATGATGAATTAAAGTATGACCTTATACTGACTTTATTTGTTTTTCAAGATTTTTATGTGATTTAATAAATCTACTTATTACATTCTAACCTAGTATATATTTTTTTTATATTCACGCTTCTATTCCACGAAAGGGTGGGCAGAGGTACACTATCACGTTCCACCTATTAAATTCTACGTCCCACCATGGATTAGGGTTTGAGGGTGAGTCTACTGTCATATATCAAGCAGAAATCCACACCCCGGGCTACACGGTTACTGCGGCTAGTAATTACAAAAATTCGACTGAACCGGTTTGGTAATCGAACTCGGAACCTCTAGCCCAGTAATCGCGCTTGCAAAAACTGGACTAACGAGACAGTGTATAGGATATATCTTAATGTACCTGTTTCACACTTATCTATAAAGAAGAATATAAAGCGATGTGTACGTATAATTTACATGAGGATAATTTCTCACAAAGTATCGCAATCTAGTCTAAGCACAACACTGAACAGTAATTTTATCTTGACTTAAACCTTTAATATAAAAACATTCCTATAAAGTACTTATTAATTTCACCAAGGATAGCTCACCATATTAATAGATCTTTCGTGAAAACTTTTAAAAGCATGCAAATTCTTCGAAGCTTGATTGTTGGTTGTTTTCAGTCATGAAGTTAGCCGACAATAAATAACCAAGATTTCAAGTAACGCAAAGGAGATGGACGTTTTATTCGTTAGTTACTGGAGTTCGTTTAAAATAAATGAGTGCCTACTTCTAAATTTATATTGGGCTGCTTGATGAGGAGGATTGCTGCTTCAGTTAATTGGCCCCTAATTGGGCATGAGGGTGAGGTAAGGCATGTACGAAAACCTTTCTAATTTATCGTCAGCAAAATACCCCAGAGGTCTATGTATGATGGTTACCAATATATTTATTAATTTTCTACAGATTAATATATGTACGGGGATATCATATATTACTTAATTTTAAATCATCGTCATATATTAATATTAGACATTGGTATATTCAGATGAGTTCCTGAAGGATTCCGCCTCATATTATACCTATACGTAAAAAAATACTTCAGTAAACGCCGTACAGTTTATGGCTACATGTTTTAATATAATATGTATGTATATTTATATGGTTAAATATAGTTATCGTTAAAAGTCCACCTACGCACTATATATGTAAGTCCGTAAAAAAATTAAAAAAGCTTTAACCTCTGCCTGTTTACTGTTTACCTTTGTGTAATATTATAAAAGTTACATGGTTATTATTATGCCTCGTTGGTCGTGTTGGTTGCAAAATGCGACTGCCGATCGGGAGATTCTGGGTTCGATTCCCGGGTCGGGCACAACTAAATTTTTCTAATTTATATTTTCTATAAGTAGCTCGGAGTCTGGATATGTAGAAACTACAGCACTTGTAAATAAGATTAAAGCTGGTTCATAGTACAATAGAGTAGCATGATCCATTCCATTCCATTCCATTCAGGATGGCTGAGTGTTGTGTTTTATGAAATCTTTTAAATTATGTAAAATTCATTTTGCCGATATGATCGCACCCTTTGGTCATTATTACGAATGTCACGACATTCAAGTGCACATAAAAATCTGTCATCCCGAAGCACCGTGATATGACCGCGTGTAACATTATAGTACCTATCAATTAAACGACATATTCAAATTCATGTCAGGATTCTTTGACATTTTGTAATAAGTACCCTAGGTTAGCCAGAAACTTGGCTATTCGTCGCTAGTCAACTGCCACATCGGAGTCGAAATCAGCAGATAACTTACCTTTGTGTTCCGGCTATGGTTCTGAAAGCCAGTAAGTACCTTATGCTTTCCTTTCTTTTATATCCAGCCGGACAAGCAGGCGGACGGACCACCTGATTGTAAGTGGTCACCGTCTCCTATGGACATTCGCAATACGCGAGGGGTAGGCAAGTCATTTCCGGCTTTGAAGGAGAGACATCTTTGCGCTTTTCACGAAGAACCCCATGTCATAGCGCTCCGGGAAACCTTCAGGCGGTAGATCATTTTCTCCTCCTTCTTCATTCCTATTCTATTTCAATATCCTGTGCGTTCCAATGTCGTTGTTACTTTCTGTGCGTGGTATATTGATGTGAGACCAAGAAGGCCCTGTGAAAGGGGGTCTCTGTCCGCACGCCCAATGTTTATTGGACTCGTATACCAGTTGGCAGTTTACACTCATGAAATTGAAGGCCACCGTTTGCTTCTTCAATAGTCTATATTTATAAAGAAATATATTCGTTTATAAAAGTAACATCACGCCTGTAGTCCCCGAAGAGGTAGGCAGAGGAATGTAGAACACTCCCACGTTTCACCAGTTACTTTTAAGTCCCACGATGGAGTGGGTGGTGAGCCTATTGCCATATACCGGGCACATATCCAGACTCCGAACCACTACTAGAAAATTTAGTAGTGCTCGACCCGGGAATCGAATCCCGTTCGGGAGGACCCTATACTTATTTATTCTATATGATATCATTTATTTAGTAACGGATACATAAATACCTGCATTTTTTCCTTTGGATAACAGGATGGGGTTTTTTTTAATACATGCAACAGCCGTGAAGGTGGAAATCATAATATATTATATATTATTACATATTTGTGTAAAAATAATAACTATTGTATTCAAATCTTTACTAATGCAACAAATTTCGTCTGCTATGTTCCACTCATAAGGCTGCTGTTATAATAAGAAAATAAGACAAGTCGTTATTAAATTATTCAAAACGTCTTTAGTCATAATGACAAAATACCAAACTCGTTATTATGCAATATTCGCCATTATTTAAATTAAATCTCTTTCTCATTTAAAAATTAATACCTATTGAAGCAAAATTGGATGGAATTTTTATGAGACTCCATGCTCATTACAATTTACTTAAAAGAATTCTTAACAAATTCCATATTGAGCAATGGCATTAATTAAAATTTCCAACGGACGCAAAAGAAAAAATAAAAATAATTTCCTTAGTAATTTCCGAAAACTCTTGGCTTACTCGCGTTATAAATCTTCTGTTTCCTTTTATGATTTATTAAAGAAAGCTAATATTGTATTTACCCTTTTGTAAACAGGTAAAAGAATATCAACAATGTGTTTTAAACGAAATACTTAATGTTAGTCATAAAATGTAATGTAGCCATTTTCACGTTGGACGTTGGACACCAATGTGCTTACAAAAATAGAAAAATTTAGGTCTCAGTCAAATAATCATATCACGTAATTTATACGCTTGATTTCATTTCCACATTCATATCGTCTGACTAGGTCTCTTACGGGATAGCGAGAGCATCAAGTGGCAATGATGTCGATACTTACAGACCTGAATTGCTTCTTCTACATTAATCGCTCTCTTCATACATGTACCTATTCTGATTTCGAAGACTAAAATATCTACTACGTAACTTCACACCAGTAATCCCCGAAGAGGCAGGCAGAGATGTCAGAGGTTCCTTATTTTTTCTTAAGTGTAAAGTCACAAAGGTGTTAAAGATAATAGCACCGGCCGACAAATGAAACATTTTGGAACGTTGTTTTTATTAAACGTTGCTAAATTATAATTTAATTATATTATTATTTCAGAATTTGAATAACTCTGAATTCGTGGCTAAAATGTGGCGCTCAGGATAAAGGGTTATACTATCCAAAAAATTCAAATTCCAATCATCGGAAAAAAATTTGAACATTCAAACTAGAAAGAAAATATCCGGCGAAGGAAAGAGAAAATAAATTTTCGAGCGCACAAGACGAAAAACATCCACGACTGAAACCGAAAAATACCTATACTAGTCCGTCAGCACACACTGAAAAGTGAATTTATATCGTAATTATAATCCGTGATCCGCTTAGTTCAATTCCATTACACGCTTCAGCGAGCCTCACAAATCTTCACATTTGATATTCGATCCATCACATTGTCAATATTATAGCATTGTTTTGAATGTTTTAGTATCGGACGCCAAGTTTTTGTTCGACATCTAGATTACCCTTTTACGTTTTCCCGACAACCAACGGACATTGATTGATAGCCGCGCAGTATGAAAAGGTGAAACTGGACAGTATTTTTCGCGGTAACTCAGTTCCGAGCACCTGCAGTAATGCTATAAATTTTTTATCGTTACATCACACCTGTAATCCCCGAAAAGGTAGGCAGAGGGTTGTACACTCCCACGTTTCAGCAGTTACGTTTACGTCCTACTATGGAATAGGTGGTGAGCTTAAACATTTATGTGTTATTTATAATAGAAGACCAAACCTGTGTACAGATGTTTCAATCTTTAAGATTTTATTTGAAGAACGATACATTGGTATTTTAGCACATCTAACACGAGGCGTAAAATCGGACTGGGTATAATAATGATCAGATATTCCGTTAGTTCCAATATGAAAAAGAATCTGTCAATGAAAAGGAAACCATATTGTTTTCGTAGCAACCCAAGGTATTTGATGACCAAACAATAAAATAATTATTAAAGAGCTCCATTTCTTTTCACAATTTCCATTAAATGAAACCTTGTAGTTCTATGATACAAAATGCCAAGCCAAGCGATCACTGACGCTAGTTGCTGACCCTCTTTTGACCGTTAGCGAGAAACGATTAGCGAATAAAAAATTCTAAGCACAATATTGGAAAATATTTCTACAAACAGCACGTTGGCATATAACAAGGTGATATTTATTATTTATTCGTAAAATGTGCAATGAAACTTCTGGAACTTCGTGCAGATATCGATATGACTAAGTAATGTTTGTTAACGTCATCGTCATCAACTCGTTTAAGTCCACTGTTGGATATGGGCCTTCCCATAAAAGTTTTTGCCTATAAATAAATAATTAAGCATGTAAAATATTTGAGAACAAAAAAACAATTGGTTAATTAATAAAGATAAATTTGGACAACAATATTTCATTAATAAATTTTTGTTTCATATTCAATATAAACTATCTGTTGGTTTTGTTTTATTATTATAATTTTATTATTCAAAAACCATGAGACGTCCATGTTAATGCTAGGTAGTTGTATTGTCCAATGGGAATGAGATGAGATATTTGATCTAAAGTAAACTATATATCGAGCTCGGCAATAAAATATTCATTGCTATACCTATCAAAGTCGTATGTAGTTCCAATTTACGTATAAATCTTGCTCAAACAATCTTTCTTATTTTCTCGTAGAAATACGACATTTTCTCACATTAGAAAATGTACTATGTCTTGTCCTTGAAAATTATGTTGTAATCGAAACAAATGTTTTATTTATTTGTATTCAATCCATTAATTACAATTAGCGCAAAGGGCTATGCAAAGCGCAATTAATAATGGAAATATTCATAACCTTTACAGTATTGATCTCTATATATCAGCTGATATACACACTAGTTTAATTGTGATAATGTACGAAATAATAAAAACATTCAAATACGTGATATATACCTATCGTTTCTTCAGAATAATTTGTTTTTTATGTTTTAATTATATTTATTGCCTCGTCGGTCGAGTGGTTGTGAGTACCGCTGCCGATCGAGAGCATCTGCGTTCAAATCCCGGGCCGGTTACTATAGAATTTTATTAACTAGGATTTCTAGTAGTGGCTCGAAGCCTGGATTTGGGCCCGGTGTACGCAATAATCTCACTACTTATTCCATTGTGGGACGTCAACGTAACTGGTGAATCGTAGGAGTATTCTATTCTCCTCTGCCTATATCTTCAGAGATTTCATGCGTGATATTATGTAATGTAGATTATACATATACATCTCAATAAATGCTAACTTCTAAGTAAGTACCTACAAAATATGAAATATTGACTAAATCAAATTTTCGTACAACTCGATTTAAGTTAACGAACTGGGATAGACGTCATTACAAATTCATATTATAGCCACTAGTTCACGGTCAAACGGGTCTTTTAAGCCAGATTCCTTATTGCGACTGTAGAGATTTCATTTCAGTTATTACTGTTCATTGTTCTTGTATCGAATGCTACTGTGAGCGCAATATCGTCGCTGGCGTCTGAAGAATCAATACAGTACGTTGCGAAATGAAGAACAAAACGGCAAGGATTAAGATGAACAAAGAAAATCAATTTATTTATATCGTACACTCGTTGGTCTCGTGTTCAGTGACGTTAAATATTGAAACAGGAGTCATAGTTTCAATTACCATCCAAGGCAAATATATAAGATGAATACGTGCTTTAGTTATGCGTCCAGGTGTAAAATTAGTTAATTAATGAAATCAATTTAGAATTGACTGGGTCGTCGGTCGTGTTAGTTACAAACGCGATTGCCGCTCGAGAGGTTTCAAATCCCAAATCGGACGCTATTGGATTTTTCCGACTTAGATTTTGCAGTTGTGGTTCGAAGTTTGGATATGTGCCCGATGTATAGCATTAGGCTTATCACCTAGTCCATAGTGGGACATAAATGTAACTGGTAAAACGTGGGAATGTACCTACTACCCCTTCGCCTACCTCTACTGGGATTACAGGTGTGATTTAATTTTATTTGATGTATTAAATTAAACCTTTTCATAATATTTATTTTTCACTGTTGGCGGAATAACATAATTTCCCTCAAGCAGGTTTACCTTAGAGCTGGACAAACAAGAGCCTTGTAACATGTATCATGTTACTTGTTTTATGGGTATGTATGTATGAACTTTACACAAACACTCAACTGACATAACCAAATATTAATGTTCTAGAACAAACACGGCTCGCCTATTACGGGTAATAGAATCCTCAGGCTAAAAGGTGAGCGTACAACAATATTGTTTAACTCGTGAACGAAACACATAATTCAAAATAGCAATTTCGAAGGTGAATTATGGAAACAGGCCTCGTTAATTATTTCATTGAATGCTATTGCGGAAATTCACCAATTGCTTATCTGTAAATGTATATTGTTAGCGACGCACCTGTATGGGCTGGCCTGGACTGTGCTGGACTCATACATTTAAATCTAGGCCTTCGTTAGCAATGAACGAAAGTATTAGCATTGCATGATGTAGGTCTGCATTGCAGTGAGTCATTATGATTGTCTAGTAA
>DWFO01000647.1:0-19034 GCA_018246595.1 Mimoniades nurscia nurscia
AACGTGGGAATGTTCTACATTCCTCTGCCTACCTCTTCGGGGATTACAGGCGTGAAGTTACTTTTTTTTTTCTTTTTCTTTTTTTTTACATTTATCCGTTTGCCGAAATCAAAATAATAAAACTACATATTTTTTCAATGTCTATTGACAGTATAACTTAATCTGACTTTATGTGATATGAGTAATAGAGATATAATGAAATTTAGGTTCAGAGGTTTTTTATATTTTTTAAATATGGTAACGTCTGGGAAGACGTAATTTAATGTGTATGTTGCATAATGCATTTGATTTGTGATACTTAGGACGTTTTAAGTTTCATCACAAATAATGCATATGAGTATAGAAATTACAGAGTAATAAGTAAAAGTGAATATTTATCCGTATATACATATGTAGATCCAAATGGTTCTTCTAGAGAATAGTGTATCTTATATCCTGTATGGTGAAATATAGTTCATATTGTACTTTTATTGAGCTCTTTAGTTCATATTTCTATGCCTAACAGATATAATTTAATACGCGAGGCATTAAAATAATACAACATTAATCTTTTCCCTCTTCATGCATGTTATCCTCGACTTTTATGAGTAATCGTGAAACCTCATTATTTGAAGAAGCCATACAAAATTTTAACGAAACCACAACGCCCTCTGCCGCTTATCTCCTACCTTTGTCCTTACTCAAGCCATAAAATTATCGGATGTTTGTCAAGGAACTTTATATCTGTTTGTTCGCAATGTCTTTATGGACGCAAAGCAAAAGAAATCCAAAGAAACGAACAACTTTTAATGTTCCTTATCGCTTTTTATAATGTTTTCGGATGAGGCAAACAGCCAAGTACACCTTCTATTACATTGTTTGCGTTGCGATTCTTTGTTTGAAAGAATTTATTAATATATAAGTATATCGATATATTCGTTCTAATACCGATAACTAATAAGTTGTTTTTATTATCTCATTAAGTGGAAGGTATATTTAATGTTATAGAAAAAACGGATGAGAATGAAATCCAACCTAATGTATAATACTGTATTACTGTATTAGTGTAATACTGTAATACTGTATTGTCATAATACTGTGGGTGTATATTACTATTACTAGACAACTACGTACTGCTTCAGTATTATTGTACCACGAGTAATTCCGTATACAAATTCCGTCGCTACAAATCTGTAGACCCTAAAGTACTAATTTGTATAAAAGCTTTTAGGCCAAAAATGTTTATTTATAAAGAAAGAAGGAGACTGTCCCAAGAGTAAAAAATTAAAAGTTTAAGTGGGAAGTCGCATGCTACTTTCTTGTTGAGCTACAAGTCTTAATACATTTTACAAAGGTAACAGAGCCTCATTATTATACTTATTCGTTGATTTAAGAATTCACACGTTATTAAAATTTTAATCTACGCTGTATACACTAATTTATTTTAATCGTATCTTATTATCACTGAGAAAGCGCTAGTATTTATATATTTATGAGAAACATCAAAGTGTTTCTGAAATTCATAAGCGTTCAAACTGTCTCTCTAAGTTTAATAACTATGTTATTTGTATTCCACCATCTGTGTATTAATATACCTATGTATATGCGGGATTGTGTCTCGATAATCGTACTTCGATAGGCGTCTTCGGATTTTCCCGTTGTAATTGTATATCTTTAAGGGGGGAAAAATTACTTATATATATTTCTATAGTAGATAGATACAATACCTGTAGGTATGCTACACTTAAGCAGAATTACATTCAAATTCTTCAAGTCGATTTTGAGAATCCATTAGTGATAGCAATAATAATAATAACGATAACAATATTAATGAATAATATAGAAATAGTGGGTAAAAAAGGTACTTTTATAACTACAATAGCATAGTCACATGACTAAGAAAATACGTGATATTGAAATTCTAGAAATTTCCAATTACGAATGTTCACCAAAATCGTTAGACAAACTGTCAATGGCCATATTTGTAAGACGTTATCCTGTACATATATGTATGTAGGTTTATTTAATAGAACTGTTACTTATTTAGCGTTATTCAATAAAGATTACCTATCCTTTGTCGTGTAAGTTGACATCAATAGACAGACTATCCCAAAAACCCGTACAAAGGATTTTACGAGTAATCTATACATCGTTATCTGTGTTCTAACTTTAGTTCTATCAAATAACTTATTTATTTTACTATTATAATCTAAAATAAAATCTGTGTCCTTATGTTTTAGGTTTACATCAGTTACAAAAAAACTTTGTGGGCTCCACGTGAATTTGGTGCCCTTTTTCTATTTTATTTCGATAAAAAGCATTATACTAAAAGTGATATGAAGTCTCGCAGAAAGATTGTACCTCTGCCCTTTTATTTATATTTACAGAGAGTCTCAATGTAGGCCACGTGAATTATAAGAGGCGAAAGAAGGCAGTTATTTCGCTTGGATATCTCCCGAGGGACTTATTTTGCGGACTAAAAGCGCTACTGACTTGCAAAGTAACTTTGACTTTGTTGCGTTAAGGATAGAGATTAAGGATTGCGTTAAGGATTCTATGGGATGCACGTACGTCGTTAAGCTATGTATGTTCGTTCGCGGCACTTTGATCATCAGGTGCTATATACACGCTGGGGATGTCCGAAACATCGTCCTTGTAACGATAATTTCTAAGCTATTCGATTTTTACATAATCGTTGTTTTATTTTGTTTCCTCTGCCGCTCGTCTGGAAGATACAATGAAATGATATTGTAGTGTGGCTTTTAAGTACCAGAATATTCAAAAATAAGCATTATTCAGAAGCCGTTTGCATAGGATTAGATATTCTGTAAGACATTTTTATAATCAGAGCGTAAGCTCTTAACTTAAATTTTTAAGAAGATATGTAAATATCTTCTTAAAAATTTAAGTTTCTCTAGATTTGAATCCGGCTTTCAGCAACGCAACGTGTAAAACAACAAGTTAAACCGTGTTTGCAGACTTAAAAAATGTGTTTAACGGTAGTAGGTAACTACTCGTAATATAGGATTAGCAAATTTCAATTTCTAATATTGTTGAGTATTTTTTGAAATATAACTAGGTAGGTAGTTAAAATTATATGTGTTTTTTTACACAAGGTTTATTTCATGTACCTAATCATATTATAATTAACAATTTATAAAACGGTAAGCATTAAAGGTAACAGAGCCATAAATTCAAATCCGTAAATATTTAACCGTAAATATGAAACAAAAGCCTGCTGGTCATGTTCCCTCGCCTGGGCTAACATTTGTTAATGACGTTCTCCACTCGGTATCTTAATTTAACTTTAGGGTTCTGTTATTCAAGCATACATAATCCTAGATTTCCCTAATGTATCCTTAGGATTTTCTCTATAAATAACCCAGCTGTAATTTGCTTTGCAAATTTTGAACGTCCTTTTTAATATGCTAATCGATATAAGAGTACCCAGGAACAATCAGACAACTGGTTAGTCAGTCAGTAAATGTTGTGTATATTTTTAAAATCTTATTAAACGATTGTTATGGATTTAAAAAATTTGGAGTAAATTCAAGTTTAAAGACGTACGTAAGGACGTAAGATCTTAATTAATAAAATGATTACAAAATTTCAAATTCATTATTTTCAGACTTTTCCAGTTCATTTCGTCGTTTGTACTTAGTTATATTACGTAGTTATATTGGAGACGTGAAAAAAAATATTCTACCTGCTCAGGCAAAGTTACGCACGCATTAAGCTTTTAAGCCTTCATTTGAACTTCACTAATCCCATACGTTACTTCCATGGAATGTGTTTCAATGGCTATCTTTTAGGCCATATTAATACGTAAGATTTCCAAGATTATTTTTCAAATAAAAAGGAACAATAAATTACGTTTAAAAATAAAACTTAGTAGAAAAAAATTGCGTAAATTAACGAAAGCTAAACTAGTTAGGTACCTACACGTTTTAATTTATAAATTTTTTGGTTTTTTTTGGTTAATTTAAAGCATTCATAAAAAAATATGCTTTATTTATACTATTTAAATAAAGATTGGAGTATATTTAATTTTTATTTCATGGTAGATTGTAAGTAATCTTTGAAAGTGGGTAACGGTGGGCGCGGTCAGTTTCTGCATGAGCGATCGCGCGAGGCAAACATCAGGGGTCGTTCCGCGATCCGGTGAATGCTTTTGGCACTGGCTTTCGTTTGTCCCCGTCAGAGATGTCAAAGGCTTAATAAATTAAGCATCCAATTCCGTGTGATGTCTTATATGCATATTTATGACTACTTATAATAATGCGACAAAATTAATCACTGCTAGGAACTAATTTTACATAATATTTATATAAAAAGCAAATATACGCAAACGTACGCGTATACTTCAAAATATTCTTTGTAAGAACGACACATATTATAATTAGATATAAAAAACCTCAACGTGAAAATGACTGTCGAGTAGATTGAATGGTCGCAAGCGCGACTGCCGATCGAGAGATTCTGGGTTCAAATCCCAGGAAGGGTAGGTTTATTGCATTTTTCGAAACTTAGATTTCCTACTAAAAATTCTAATAATAGATTGGAGTCTGGTTATATGCTGGACTTATGCCAACAGGTTCCACCACCTATTCCGTGATGGGACATAAACGTAACTGGTGAAATGTGGTAGTGTCCTACAGTCCTCTACCTACTTCTTTGGATTATAGGTGTAATGTCCCTTTTTCTTTTATAAATAACCTTAATCTTGCTCTGTCTCAGCAATGTTTAAATCAAATTATTTCTCTGACACTCGTCATTTAGGAGACTGAATGGAAATTGTACCTGTTCAATATTTTATTTTTATCACTCAATTTCACTTATGCTGTAAATAATTAAGATTGTCGTCCATTCCGATGAGGGCGACACAGAATTTTAATCTAAGTAACATAATTCACAGTATCGACCGCTTAATAGTTAGTGGTATTGGATTTTTCACTATTGATTGAGCAGTAAAGCGCGGGTAAGTTGGGAGATCAGAGAGCGGACATAAGCAAATACGTAAATATTACTTACACTTTGTACTTTACCTCCAATTGTGTGATTAATATACGAGTTGTTGGAATAGGCATACTGAACTTGGCTTGAACACAAACGATTCAATTTAGTCTCAAATAGGACAAGGATCATTTACTTATAGGATGCTATGACGAGGATTGAGTTGGATGACCTTATCTCTTTGCGGGTGTGTATGTATGTGCGATTGTGTGTGTAATAACTCCAGTAACAGGTGCTTCACTAGGCCCTTTGCCTCCGATTACGTCACGTGTGGAACATAAAATATACCTGCTCGTGTAACGTTCCTTAATCCCGTCCTTTGTATCGTGAGTATCGTCATTAATAAAAATGAAGCTTTAACTTACCACAATCGGAACACGTACGAGTCAATATACATATTTGTATCTGGCCGTATTATGTCTGGCACGCTATGACTATTAATCACGTCGAATCGTTATATTCTGTACATTCTGTACATCTAGTAATATTCTGTACATTTAGCTCGCAATAAATATTTTTACACCATGTTATTTATTAATACTGGATTACAAGAGGTGTACATTTCTTGTATTGGTTTTGTTCGTAGTACTAAGCTTTCATATAATTGTTAATTGTCATTTTATTGTACATTAAAACGAATTAATTTTATACGTAAATAAAATTTTAAAATTTTGAACGGGACTTTGAAATTAACGTAACTTCACGCCTGTAATCCCCGAAGGGGTAGGCAAAGGAATGCAGAACACTCCTACGTTTCACCGGTTACGTTTACGTCCCACTTTGGAATAGGTGGTGAGCCTATTGCCATACACCGGGCACATATCCAGACTCCGAACCACTACTAGAAAATCTAAATTAGATAATTTTGTAGTGTTCGTTAATTTTAATATAGTAAAAGTGTAGAAAATTTTTGAGAATACTTGTTAAAGCGAAAATAAATTTCAATTTCAATATTTATAACGCTAAAATTTAGCTAAGTAGGTACGTTCTAATAATCATTTCCATAAAATTTATCAAGTATTATTAATGCTAAAAAAATGTTAAAGCAAATATTACAAATCAATTTCCAAGTAGGTTTTATTAAACAATGAGATAATAATGAAATATTCTACTTGTACATTAACATATAACGTTCATAGTATTAAATACGAACACTACTTTACAAAAACAATTATATAATGTACGTTCCTTACCTATAAATATTCAATACGGACGTAGAATCGTATTCATGCGTGAAAATGTGAAAGCTCAGACGTCTTGGTCAGCTCGGAACTGGACAGCAATCCATATTTATGGCGCATCAAGTGGAATAAGCAACACGGAAATCGGATTTCGTAATACGTAAAGTAATACTACAATATATTAAATTAGAATGAACATAAGACGATTTTTATTACCAAGCTCTACTGAGCTCGACAATATGATTCTCGTAAGACGGTTTTATTTAACACGCTAGAAATCAAAGCAAAGGCTTCAATTAGTAATATGAATAACAGAAATTATAATTTAATTACTAAAGTATTGAAACCGAAAGGTTTCTAAGAATACCGAAAATTCTAAGAATAACGAAAGAGACATAGAGATTGTATGGATGGGAATTGTGTAAGAAATAAAATTTTGGTAATATTTGAGCATGGTAATGTAACATCATAATATTTGATTTTGTACAAGATATAGTCATAATAAGATTAAGTAATGATTACGTCTTTTAAATATTAAGTCTCAATATCTCACGTCTCAATATGTTTGCATACCACACTTTGAATACCCAATATACTTATAACTGCTGTTTAGCGGCAGAAACACTGCCAGTGGTCCTGTTGCTAACATTGTGATGTTTTGGAATATATTGGTACAAAATTCGGGAATAATGAGACAACATAGCCTATAAGAAAAACTCTTGTAGGACCTATAAGAAATTTATACTTCATAGCTATAAAAATATTAATCTTATTATATCAATATTATAACTTGTTCCTAAATATCAACGCGTTACAAATCTAACAAAACTCTCTTAATACAACTGTTAGTTGTGCCCAAACAAAAGGGGTCTTGGATATTTCATTCCGGATGTTGCATTTGTCATAATTTTGAAGCATGTGTGCGTTGCTCATGCAGGATCAGTAAAATAAATACAATTCGTTTTTGTGCTAATATTAAACATCACACTTCTAAACCCCGAAGAGGTTGGCATCGGACTGTAGGTGTATACTCCCACATTTCAAAAGTTATGTGATTGTCTCACTATGAAAGAGGATGGAATAGGTTTTGTCACTATACAGTAGAAAAGCGACTGATGTTTTATATACAATAATTTTGCTATTAAACGTTTTCTGTGTTTGTGAATGACTATAATATAATACTATCTCTTTCTCTCAACCCTTTTTATTGTTCCACTGTTGGAACATAGATCTCTTCTCAGAATGACAGGGTTGGTAGTATGCCACCTTGGCCAAGTGCGGGTTGGCGGACTTTACACGACTTAGACAACATTTTTTTTTAACACCAAAGCAGGTTTTCACGACGTTTTCCTTCACCGTTGTAGCAAGTACATTTTTAACGATGTGTGCGCTAGAATTTATTTGAACCCGGGCTCCCGAAGTGAGAGGTCAAATTTCAAACCACTAGACTATCACACCTTATCCTGTACTAAACATCTGGCTAAATTGGTTTATTTACAAATATTTTTCAACAAAGTCGTAATGTTCAAGATTTCACTTAATATTTATATTGATCTTCATTATCATGGTCTCTTCAACAATACGCCACTGAGCTCGCTCACTGTATGTTGGTTTTAGTCTATAACAATATTATCCATTAATATAATAATAGATTGACACAGCCTGTACTGCCAATGTGACGCATATGAACACTCCCCTATCTAGACAATTTGTTCCAGCCGAGCATGACGAAAGAATGCTTGACGCCGAGTCAGTGGCACGCGACCTTAACTTAGCTTTTGATTTCTATGACAAAATTAATATCACTACAGTATATTATAAATATTCCTTACCACACGGTATTAAGATTTATCACAACAGCAAAAAGAAACATAATTATCTCTATCATACGTCATGCAAGTATCAAAGCATCGCTAAATTAGGTATAACTATTTGTATATAATTTAGAAATGAGCGCAAATAAATTAGTTATATGCTTTAACGCCAGCAGTGCTTAATAGTGAAACAATGTGTTAATATTCAATTCCTCTTTAGAAGTATATTCGTGGTCTTCAATTGAACATACCAATATAAAAACCTGCGTTAATCGGTTATTAAGAAAGAATAGTAAAACATGCATTGATATTTTCAGTACCAAAAAATCTAATTCAACGTCATACATGTATGGCTTATTAGTATTGTAATAAATTCGGGATAAAGTGATCATATAAGCCATTAATGTTATTGGTATTTTCATATTCAGCAACTCATTTTTATAGCTCCAAAGCAAGTACGAGTATCTTGCTTTTCCATTAGTCTTATTAGAATAAGAATGATTCCTCAATAAATAAGCACTGAACACTCACAGTACTTTAGTGCTTTCCCGTTCACATTTTACGCAGAGCTAAATATTTTATGGCATATTTTGCCTACGACGTTCCATCCGTCGGTATAATAAAAGTATCTTCGCTGAAAGGGTCTAAAGAAGCACATACTCGTACCACAATTTTTATTAGTGCCCCGAAGAAATATGAAAAGTGGATACGGTAACAATAGTCGATAATATAATATAGAAGAATTGGATACCAATTATATCCCCGTTTGATTTCTTCGGTTGATCTTCCTATTTATTTTCAGCATCGCGACTCCTGACGTCCGGAACTGGGGTCGGACCCACAAGACGGGAGACACCAAGCGTAGAGCGATTCGATTAGGGCGCAATACAAGGGAGCTGACGGTGCAACTACGCTCAGTAGACCAAGATAAATTGCCACTAACAAAACACGATTTTGATCGATATACAGCAGTTAATAAGGCACAAAGTGCATTCAGCACATTTTGGTGTCCTCTTCAGAGTTCAGCCAGAGTGTCATTCCATTTCATACACAACACTCGCAAAATAGATCGGTGACGAGTGCCACGAAGCGTGGGTGCGTGTGCCATTTCACGAATATGAAATTGCTATATATTAGGGCGGCTTGGCTTTTTACTTTATGAGATTTTTTGACAGGCCCATTATTATGTCGAATAACATGTGTGTAGGTGCGGTCGTATAACGAAAACCAAGTGGCAAATGAGAAAATCGCCTATATTATTAAGCAGCTTAGTGATTATATCGCGTTTACACAGTTATAAAGCCGTTTTAGTACATTAATGTAACAACATATTTACGATAGTCAAACAGTCCCAAGTATCACTTATTCAACCTAGTACCAAGAAACCTTGAAAAAGACTACGGTTACCCGGGGATATCCGGTGAGCATGATGATGATGATACAGTCCTAAGTATCACTTATTCAACCTAGTACCAAGATACCTTGAAAAAGACTACGGTTATCCGGGGATATCCGGTGAGCATGATGATGATGATGATGATACAGTCCTAAGTATCACTTATTCAACCTAGTACCAAGAAACCTTGAAGAAGACTACGGTTATCCGGGGATATCCGGTGAGCATGATGATGATAATGATACAGTCCTACGTATCACTTATTCAACCTAGTACCAAGAAACCTTGAAAAAAGCTACGGTTCTATCGTGCACCGGGGATATCCGGAGAGCATGAATTAAATGATTCAGTTCATTTTGCTTGCGAATTCTTCCAAACAAAGAAAACACCCCATTTAGTAGTAGAAAACGAAATGTCTTTCATAATATCTTACTTGATTTTCAATTATGGCATAAACAGGTGATTGCCAGCTGCAAGTCTGAATCTCAACAACAGCGAGTATAATTCGAAAGTGATACGATTCGTGTCGTGAGAACAACTGTTTTCCCGAGAGCGGAAGCGTGTCGTCTGACTGAACAAACAATGGTCATGACAGCGCTAAATGAACACGACGGAAAGTAACAAAATACTCTAATTGGACGTCGATAATTTTAGAGATTTGCCACGAAAAGAGGCTAATGGTGCCAATTTGTGATGTCTACAGGCTATTAGCGGCTACATGCATTCACTTCTCTCGGATTTGACGTTGGACGTCGTGAGATGGCGCCACGGATTGCGGCCCAACCTCACGATTGAGTTCGTGAGTATTTTCCCGTACAATTTACTCATCAAAAGTGTCATACATGTTTTGTAACTTGTTCCGAAAGACTTGTTATAGCATTGTTACCTTATCTTTTGTGATTACAAAAACTGTATTGAATTTAATTTTGGATTGAGGACTTGGACTCGATTGTGTTGGACAATAAATTTTTTGTCCATCCAAATCTAACATTGTTTGTTATTCATAAGTACAATTCCATACAACAAATCACAGGAGCATATCCCCATACAATAATAGAATGTACGTTTATCAGTGAAATTTATCAGTAGTTTCCTGCAGCGAATACGAAAACTGAATTCGTTTGCTACGAATTGATTTCGGAATGAAATGAACGCGCCCCTAAAAAGCAAAATACAGAAGGGCGTGTGGCACAAAAATAAAGATGGGTGGTTCTTATCTAGATGTAGGAATGGAGAATTGTGGATTGTAATGAGGGGAAGGGTGAATGTGAAAAGGATACGGTCCGACCCGGCTCACTTCAAAATAATTGAAGTTAAATTTGCTCATTTAAATCGAGCGAACCCCGCTCTATTGATTTCCAGCCGATAAAAAATAAATAATGGGAAATGAAGCGAGGATTATTGATATTATTTACCATAACTGTTTAGGTACACTTACAAATTACAATCTATAATTAAAAATGCAACGTTAGATGACTCATAAATCTGTCGCTCGTTTTTTAAATCTCGGGAGGAAACAAATGTTACCTCCGGACATGAAAATTAATAAATAATAATACCTTGTTTTGCGATTGTTTACACCATTATTTGTTTTGAGTGGATCGATGCACATACGAACTGGAATTTATTCAAGACCACAGAATAACAGTGAGCTGTAACTGAGCAGTGTCTTAGAATAGTATGCATATAATCGATTGTAGTATGTGTTTTAAAATATTTTCATACACTTAAATAAATAATGTAAAAGAATAACATAGTACATAATACATATATATCATTAGTAAAGTAATATAATACCACTTAAGTTTTAACGAAATCGAAGCAATTGCATAAAGGCCCATGGAAATTGAATAGCGTGGTTAAAATTCACGACCCAAATTTAGAATTTCCACACATGGATACATTTTGAATTGTATAGTAAGGGGTGCGTTATATAGCAATCAGGTAACGAGTAGCGAGCATGGTGCTTTGAATACATATCTTAATATTGTATCAAAATGAGAGTGAAATTGAGTGACAATTATAATAAATCATATGCCAGTGATAAAGCTGAAGCTGAATAAGAGTACTCGAATACCGAAGAAAGCGTGTAAAGTGAAAGCTTAATTACAACCATCTATTCTTCGCTACTCTACTGTATTCTTCTCTAATCTATTTTACTCTTCTCTACTCCACTATATTCTAATATTAACGAAAAGGGATAATGAAAGTGAAAAGGGACTTCATATTGAAAGCGATCAGAAGCCTTCATTCAAAAACACCGAAATGTTGAAAAAGAAGTTAACCAGTTTGAAAACAATAAAGCGATATAATCGTTAATAACATTTCGTCCGACGTTACGTACTATAACAAGAGCGTAAAACGCGTGTCCCTGCAATTGGACGACCATAATTACCCACAAAACGTGTTTAACCGAACTTCGTCCATTACTGACTGTTTCAATTGTCCAGTCCGCGTTCAATTTCGAATTAATAGGGAGCGACCAGTTTAGGCATCGACAACGGTCGTGTGTTCACTAATCACCTCTCGACTACGCACGCTCCGTCGACCAATTATAATTCCTAAAACTATTACCCATGTATCATATTTGCATAAAGGAGAGTAAAAAATATTGGCTAGCGTCTATAGATTGAACCCTTTTCATTTTAGGAGGCTTGCGTGTAACAGAAGAACGATAAAAAGGGTTGGTGATGAAGATGATAGTTATGAACAAAAGCAAACTTTCACTTTGATTAATTACCGTCAATGCTGGCATGTCTGTATTTTTCGATCGAAATTTGTATTGTTCTATTTTTGAAAAGACAATGCCTTATGTAAGTAATAAATATTTACATCTTCCCTTTACTATACGAAACATATAATATTTTGTTCCTGTCATTTTATTTCGTAGACTACGAGTAATACAAAAAAGAACTCGTCTGGCTGACACTTGAAATTGTTCTAGAATTTAAGTTCCCACGAATGTCAAGTTAAGTGTGCCTCAGCGTTGTTGTAGTGGAAAGTGTGACAGAACAGATGTATGACGCAGTGATTTCTAAGTTAACCTGGGCTGGCGTATCGGTGTAAGGTACGCATAGACTCTACAGCCAGATGCAGGCTGATGATGGCTCATGACGATGATGGCAAATCTTCGAAACTGGCATGTGAGCACATCCGGTCTGTAAGTATAGAATTATTTGACACTCGCTGTTCTCTGTCTACCCCGTAAGGATGCTGATTTGACGACGTTATAATAAACTCTATGAAATGTTTACAGTTACTTGCTGTGTTTTTTTGGTAATGATTTTGTTGTATGCGTACGCGAAGCATAATATTCTTGGACTTGATATTGAGAAAATATTGTTTTACATTTAAATTGGTTGGTTACATTTAGTACGTTGGTCGTGTTGGTTGCAAGTGCAACTGTCGAACGGGAGGTCCTGGGTTCGATTCCCGGGTCGGGTAGTACTAAATTTTTTAATTAAGATTTTCTAGTAGTGGCTCGGAGTCTGGATATGTGCCCGGCGTATGTCAATAGGCACACCACCCATTCCATAGTATGACGTAAACGTGACTGGTGAAACGTGGGAGTGTGCTACACTCCTCTGCCTACCTGTTCGTGGATTGCAGAAGTGATGTTGCGTTTTAGGATGTAATGAATTTATCTGCCTTTACGAGTAGGTAGCACAATGTCAAAATAAGTGAATTTTAAGTATTAATACATTCGTTTTATATGGAGAACTGTATATTGATTTGGCACTGGCGATATTTCATTTAATTATTTATTAAAATTAAGATTAATGAAAAAAAGACAATAATTAAATGATTTATTATTACAGGACTAAACTACAGGATCACGTACTATATCCTACAGGAGGTCAAAATTTGATCATAATTTCAAAATTTATATCTGTAATATCGTAATTGATAATGGGAGCACACGTGGGGGCTATAACACCAAATCACAATGCGTACTTTTTCCGCCACTGAACTTTAAATTGTATGGTATATTTTTTGCCAGTGCATTAATGCATCTTCGACACGTGTAGGCGTGGGAATGAGACGGCGAAACGTGACAAAAGCGCAATACAATTGCACAACTTGAATTCGGTTCTGTCAGGTGCGAAAAATGAAATAGTGGGAGACGTATCTATTTATAGATATTTCTTGTAAGAAAAAGGTGAAAGTTTTGCATTATTCGTCAGGTCAATTTGCAGTCAAAACAGGGAATGTGACATTTTGTTGCATGCCCGAGATTGCATGATTGTGACAAAGGAGCCTGATATATTCGCACGCTAGTTATATCCGTGAGAATGCGTCGCAGATTCGTCGGGTGTGTCCCGGCGCTTGATTTAATTATAAACCTTGCATATAAGGTTTTATTGAAAGTAACACTTGTTTTTGTGAACGAAGCTTTTTCCAAAAACTCTTCTAAAAACTGCACTTTATTATACGTACCGTTCACTTTGTCAATTGAACATTTGAATTTGGAATTGGACATTCGAAATAACTAGAACACATATTTCTACTGCAGAAGTTCTATGACACAACTCAATCGTATTGATTAAATAGGGGAACTACAAAAGTTTTCTAATTTAGATTTTATAGCAGTAGCTCGTTGACTGGGTATGTGCCCGGTGTATGGCAATAAGCTCACCACCTAGTGGGACGTTAACGTAACTGGTGAAACTTAGGAGTGTTCTATATTCCTCTGCCTAACTCTCCGGGGATTGCAGGCATGATATTAAATTTTAAATATGTATCGGCTTGAGTGACGTATGTTTTTTAGGGATAACCCAAATATTGTAATAAATTTCCGAGCCAGAACTTGCTTTAGGTATATGGTTAAGTGACTGAGACGAGTGGCCATACAGTGGCCCAGGTATCAAGTTGCGCGCAATGTGTGAATACAGGTGAACGATTCTGCTACTTCATTGACCAGATGATGTTGCTCGAACAAAAACCAACCATCTGCTAAGTAAATCTGATCTTGTTTCTCATGGCCTTTTTATATTCAGAAATAACAAGTTGATTGTGAGAATAATAAGTACGTCAGCAATGTCTATCTATTATTGTTATGTGCAGGAAGATATGTAGTTATCATTACATCGTCACGCCAGAGCCATTACGGGGAAGGCAGTGAGAACTGAGATCTAAATATCTCTACTCTAAGAGGTTGGCCGAGCTTCTACATTCATCACTCTCATCATAATTATACGCACGTAGGTTTCACAGCATTTTGAATCAGTCAGTATATTACCACAATGCCTAGCTCAAGATAATTGAGTCTAGGCCTATATAGGCACTTGCGTCTATTACATTGGTATTGTATTGTTTTGATATCCTGCATCGGCAGGTGCCATGTCCGATGAACCGATATCTAGCTGATGGTATTATTTTTTCCAATGATTGAGAAAATTACGTTGTAACTACGAACCTACGCTTTAAATTAGGTTAGGCTAGTCTGGTCCAGATTAGTCCAACTCAGGTTGCATTTGAGTGTAATAACGACTAGCTTATTTTTATTTGCAAGGGATTTATCAATTTTTATTTATTGTTGATATTGTGATGTTTAAATTGTAAAAGCATGTCCTTAACAAACATTGGTGCATTAATAAAAAGTGCTAATAAATTTTCTCGGCCACGAAACATCCCATCGTTCACGAGAGGTCAGTAATAAAATGACCCTCATACATATTACAGCGTCATAATAAAGGAGTCAGGGGTACCTCAAGGGATCCATTGATTCTGTTTAGGCATTAATAGTGTATTACCGATAACCACAGAAGCTCGCCCCAAGTTGATATGTTCGGGCCATTACTGCTACCCAACTTGCGTATTCATAACTTTGTATGTACGAGTATTTGCACAGCAGTAATTGGTTATATAATTCTCACGAGTCATATTTATCTCTTAAATAAAACACTCACCCTTAATCATTTGTCTTCAGCAAAATGTCTGCTAGAATGTTGATCAAAAACTTTTTGCAAACATCCGTAAAGTTAACGAAATTGCCGCACAAAAGAATCTTAACTTTCAATTAACAAATCTTAATAAGCGTAATCTTCCGTCCAAGGTTTAAAATACTTATATAATCTGTTCATAATATATACAGAAATCAACATCGATTTATCAATTCGTTCAACGTAATGATTAAAACGTCAATCTATTAATTTTAAATTAGGTACCAAGTAAAAACGATCGTGCTCCTCTGTATATATCTTACAAGGTAAATCGATTACTGGAACGGCATGTCATCCCAACTAAAAGCTTTGTTTAAATCATTGGTCGCGTCACGCCCACTTCAATGACTTCATAGAAAGGGTTCCGCTTGAGCTGGAAGTTGTCTTTAATGTGAATGTATACACTCAACGATTACAACACGACAAGATTTAATGAGTGCAGTCGTTACATTGTCGTGAGAAAAAACATGATTTACTTTTTATAAGCGTATTGATAAAGATAAAAATAATAAAACGGCTTAGGAGCATTAATAGTATTAATTATTGTTATATCTTTACCCTAAATCGCTCATGGGACATACAGAAAACACTAAGTGTACATAAGATATCTTTACTTACGCGGTTTTTATTAAGATATACATAATTATTTAAGTTTAGTTATATTTTTGGCTTTTACATTCTATATGAGGCAGGGATTGTTTTAAAACGCAATTTTAATGCAATAAATTTTAATGCAATAACAATATAAGATTTGAACGATTAAAACTGATTATTTATTATACTCGTATCATATAATTTATTAACTTCACAATTTGGTTAACAAATTTTGTCAAAGGACAATATTCACTTTTGATCGCGTCGTGGTCGTAATAAACGAAGTGGCTGTGGACAATCTAAAATAATTTGAAATAAGTGATGTCTGATCTGTAACTATTATAGGAATTTTAATTGGGTAAATGTTTTCACTAAGGAAACAAATTGATATAATTTTTATTTGCTTTTTCTTTAGAACGAAGAACCATTATAGAAGTAATTTTAAGAATGTCAAATAGAGACTGCTCCTTTGTTTTCTCTTTGTCTGCATTATTGGTCTGTTGAAAAATAAGTAAATTTTAGGGGTATTCTAACCTACTAATATTCATGACATCATAAATGACAACAGTTAAAACACTGATTTTATTATTGAATTACTTTATCTATTTATTTGTTATTTTATTGTAAAATTTATTCTTTATCGTTATTCACTATTGTAAGTCGGAATGGTTTATGATTTCTCGAGGACTTATTAAAGGGCCATTTAATTCTATTTTTTACATTTTATACAGAAGTCAAGATTAACCTTGTGCCGTTCATGAAGACGAAGCATATTTGATTGTAGTGATTGTATGTGTATCTGCTGGCTTCATTCTTCAGAAAAATACAATATGATTGACACCGCTGGTGGTAAATATAATTAAGTTTAGTTCGCCGTTGATTGTCGTTCATTATACATATAGACTTTGCAATTTTCATTTTTCAATTAATGTTTTTGTAACATATTTCAGTATACAGCTAACGCCTTAGCTCAGATTTATATTACATTATTATCAACGACGTTTCCCAAAAAGGTTGTCGAGATATTTATTTACAATGAGTTCTAATTACCGATTACGCGCGACTTCACGCGCATTAATTAACTTAATAAACTTAATATTGCAGCTTAAAAACGTTAATTTTGTTACTCTCCGTTGAATACTAATTTTATCGACTTACAAGAACATACAGTTATAGTTATGTTTGGAGGCTCGCTTATAATTAATCACACCTTAACTTTTTTTGACACTCATTTATTAGGCTTAAATTTCAAATTCATTGGTTATCAGCTTTGTATAAAGATCACATGAAACTGTACAGAATAATATTTGTCTTACACAAGATACAAGAATTAAATACCGCGGGGTGTTCCTAAACAGGTGCGTAAATAGTGTGATTTGTTAGTTATATTTTTTACAAACGACCGTAAAATAGATACGGATGATCGTTAATTATTACGGGGCCAGCAGTTTGTTTTGGCTCGGTCATGGGATACGAAATTTATGTATGAACGCGGCCATTAAGGGATTGTCGCTGGGGGTGGTTCTATCGATATCGAGTTAAAAATATCCATTCTATGTAAATTAATGAATTCGTCTGCATCACGGACAGGTAACTTTCAAATAACATAATGCGCATCAAATCTGTAAGGATTAATATATTTGCCACTAAAAGTGCTCTCTACCTACCCTGTAAAGAACCTGGAATAATAATATTCTAATAATAATAGTTATTTTAAACTCTACATTATCCTTTATGAAACCTATTAAAACTGCCCTGAGGCTTAAAGTGATCATTCATTTATATTTAGTTTCTAAAGAACTGTAGCGTAATCTTAGTTTAAACGTCAACTTTTTAATATCCTTAATTGCATGGTTTGAACAAACCTTCCATTACTCATTCAAGTTCTAAATTATGAGATTCAAAAATGATTTAATGTTGCAGCTTTGCAAAGTGATTGGTCTTTAATTTTTAATATTCCCTCAGGTATTGTTCACTTAAATAATATGCCAATGAGAGAAATTTCCACAGAACATGATGTAAAATTTACTGTACAGTTTCAACACATTAAACTGAAAATTTACCGTGCCATAGTGGGACGCAAACGCAACTAGTGAGACGTGTACTACACTCCTCTGCCTACCTCTTCGGGGATTACAGGCGTGATGTCGTAAAACATTAAGATTTCTGTGTTTTTGGTTAGAAGCAGCATGAATGTATTTACAACATGGGACATCTGTTCACAACACATGGTAGGGTTTCAGATCAGAATCAACCTGTTCAAGATAGTGGTGACATTCAAAACAAGGTATTACACTGGGAAGGCAGCTGTGTTCACTTTTTATATCTGTCACCTGGTATGAGAGTAAAAATAGTGGCCATGTGTACCGAGCATTATCTGTAAAAAGTACCATTTTAACATATTAAATATGAATTGTTATCTGTTGATTTGTAAGTTACTGACGAGTTTCTCTGATATTTGATTTAACTCAGCTTGAGACATGTATATTCCATGAGCATAGCGCGATTAGTACCTACATTGCATTGGATTTCAAATTAAACGGTATCATATCCCATTTTTATTTCTTTTTTAATGAATTTACAGTTACCTATTAATAAAATTGATAGTTAATAAGAAAAAAATGAAGACGAATTGTTACAATATTCGCGTTATAAGTGTGGAGGAGCTATTTATTGTAACTGTTCTTATCGGCTGTGATAATTTAATAGCCCATATACATATTTCGCCTTATGAACTCCAACTCTTCAATAGCTCAAAGCATGTGACAAGTCTGTACCCACGGTCTAGCGCGGGTTCATAAAACTACAGGCCACTCCACTAACATGTCCATATTGAGCTACCCTGAAACGGTCCGACAAAGTATTATGATTGTTATCTAATAACAACCTCACCGGATGTTTAACGTGCGCTCAGAAATACCGAAACCGGAAACTGCGAAATACGGAAATGCATGCAAAATTTGCATAACTACAAGCAATTTGCAAACATTTTACGGAGTTACCTAACTCCGTGCACCGCAGTTATCATTATTTAAAAAAATGTAACATCACATCCATAAGTGCGAAGAGGTAGGCAGAGGTACATTGCCGCGTTTCAACGGTATCGTTTACGTCT